>JAZKJV010008702.1:0-40965 GCA_037367405.1 Ottelia alismoides
TATCCGCTGGTGCTCTCGCAGGTGAAAAGCGGCCGCATCCGCGTGCTGGCCACCACCAGCCCGGAGCGCTTTCCTGGCCATCCGGACATTCCCACGATGCGCGAGGCCGGGCTGCCGGAGTTCGACGTGATGGATGGTTCGGCTGTTTGGCCCCGCCAACCTGCGCGCGAGGTGACGCAGAAACTGGCCCAGGCCGCCGCCACCGTATTCGCCGATGCGGACCTCAGGGCCCGCCTGCCGGCCTCGGGCGTGATCGCCGCGACCACCACGCCGGAGGCCTTCGCCGCCCTGATCCGGCGCGACCAGGAACGTTTCGCCGAGATCAAGCGGCGCGCCAACATACAGAGCGTCGAATGACCCCGTCCGCCGCTGCCCGCATCGATGCGGCCCGCGTCCTCGAGCCGCGCTCCATCGCGCTGATCGGCGCCTCGGAGGACTCGCCAAGTTCGGCGGCCGCATCCTGCACAACGTGATCCGGCACGGCTATGCCGGCGCCCTACTGCCGATCAACCCGCGCCGCCCCGAAGTGCTGGGGCGCACCGCCTACGCCACCATCGCCGCCGCGCCCGGTCCCGGTGGACCTGGCGGTCATCGCGGTACCGGCCGCCCAGGTTGCGCGAGACCGTGGCCGAGTGCGCCGCCGCGGGCGTCGGCGCCTGCGTGGTGGTGACCGCGCAGACCGCCGAGTTCGACGCCGCCGGCGCCGCGCTGCAGGACGACATCGTCGCCCATCGCGCGGGCACACGGCATGCGCCTGGTGGGCCCCAACTGCATGGGCATGATCTGCCCGGCGGCCTCGCTGGGCCTCACCTCCTCGATGACCCTGCAGCACGTCGAGCGCTTCCGCGCGGGCGGCGTGGCGCTGGCGAGCCAGAGCGGCGCCCTGAGGGCGACCCTGTTCATGCTCGCGCACGACCACGGGGTGGGCTTCTCGCGCATGATCTCGGTGGGCAACCAGGCCGACCTCGAGCTGTGCGACTTCTTCGAGGCCATGATCGCCGACGCCGCCACGCGCGTGATCTGCCTGTATGTCGAGGGCCTGCGCGATGCCGCGCGCTTCACGCCCCTGGCGCGCCGCGCCGCCGCCGTGGGCAAGCCGGTGCTGGCGGTGAAGGCCGGCAAGAGCGAGACCGGCGCGCGCGCCGCGCGCTCGCACACGGCGAGCCTGGCGGGTTCCTGGCGCGACTTCGCCGCCGCCTGCGCCGGCACCGGTGTCTCGGTGATCGACGAGCCCGAGGCCATGGCATGGTGGCGGGCGTCCTCGAGCGCCTGGGCGACATCGGCACCGGCGGCATCGGCATGATCGTTTCCTCCGGCGGTGGCGGCGCGGTCACCGCCGACCGCCTGAGCACCGCCGGCCTGCCGATGGCGCAGTACACGGGAGCACACCACAGGGAGCCTGGCGCGGCATTTCCTGCCGCAGCACATCAACAACCCCGTGGACCTGGGCGCCCACAAGGGCGTGCTGGTGCCCGACGTGTTCCTGCACACCATCGCCACCCTGGCCCAGGCCCCCGAGGTGGCGGCGCTCCTCTATATCCTCACGCCGCAACCCCTGATGGAGGAGACCGTCGCGGGCCTGATTTCCACCTGGAAGACGAGTGGCAAGCCGCTGTGCTCGTGCTCGACACCGGCAGCTTCGGCGAAGGCCTGCGCGCGCGCCTGATCGAGGCGGCATGCCCTTCGTGACGCGCATCGACGACGGCCCTGCGGGTGCTGTCGGTGCTGTTCGAGCGTCGTCGCATGCGCGCACTGCTGGCGACGACGCCGCAGCGCCCGCCTTGTCCGCCCCGCCTCCCCGCCCTCCGCTTGGGCTCCTGACGGAAGTCGAGGTGAAGGCGCTGGTCACCGGCTATGCATCACGACCACCCGCGACACGGTCGTCGACTCGCTCGACGCCGCGCGCACGGCGGCCGCACGCCTCGGCTTCCCGATCGTGCTCAAAGGCGTGAGCGACACCGTCACGCACAAGAGCGACGCCGGCCTGGTCGCCGTCGGCATCGACGACCTGCAAGCGCTGGCGACCGCCTGGTCACGCGTCACGGGCGCGCTGGCCGTGACCGACCCGGGAAGCGCACCCCGCGTGGCCGTCATGGAGATGGTGCGCGGCGAAGGCGAGCTCATCGTCGGCGCACGCTGGACCGCCTATGGTGCCCAGGTCATGGTCGGCGCCGGCGGCACGATGGTCGAGGTCGATGACGACGTCGCCTTCGCCCTCGCGCCGTCACGCCGAAGCAGGCGCGCGATGCTGCGGGCCTGCGCATCGCGCGCCGCATGGGCGGAGTCCGCGGCCGCCCGGCCTGGGACGTCGACGCGGCGGTCGACGCGATCGTGCGCCTGTCGTGGCTGGCGGCCGATGCCGGGCCACGCCTCGCCGAACTCGACATCAATCCCCTGATCGTGCGCGCGGCCGGCCAGGGTGCCGTGGCCGTCGACGCGCGCGCCACCCTGGAGGCCCCTTGAGCGACGACCTGATCCTCTACGAATCCGCCGGCGGCATCGCCACCATCACGCTCAACCGGCCCGACAAGCGCAACGCGATGTCCGGCGCGATGTGCGACCAGCTGCGGAGGCCTGGCAGCGCTTCGATGCGAGCGCCGAAGACCGCGTGGCCATTTTCACCGCCGCCGGGTCGGGCATCTTCTCGGCCGGCGCGGATCTCACCGACCCGCCCCGGCACCTGTGAAGGCGGTACCCAACGTCGGCCTGCCGCTGGAGAAGCCGGTGGATCGCCGCGGTCGGCGGTTCCGTCATCGGCGGCGCGGTCACCATGACCATGATGTGCGACCTGTGCGTGGCCGCCGAGGACACGCGCTTCATCTATCCGGAGGCCAGGGTCGGCGTCGCGCTGGGCATGATCTCCGCGGTGGCCGCGCGCATGCCGCACAAGGTGGCGATGGAACTCATGTTGCTCGGCGAGCCGATCGACGCGCCGGCGCGCTTACGACGTGGGCTTCGTCACCGCGTGGTGCCGGCCGCACACAACTGGACGCCGCGCCGCGCGATGGCCGCCACCCTTGCCGGGAACGCGCCGCTGGTGCTCTCCATGCTCAAGCAACTGGTCTCCGAGACCCTGCCGAAGAGCCCGGTCGAGACCCTGTATGCGACCCAGCGCCGCGTCGAGCGGGTGCTGGAGAGCGAGGACGCGAAGGAAGGACTCGCGGCCTTCAGGGAACGCCGCGCCGCGCTACACTGGCCGCTGACCGTCGCCCGACGGATCTCTCTCGCGCCCCCGCCGAGCAAGCGCCCCGCCCCAATCTCCCCACGCTTCCGCCATGCCCCACATCCTCGTCTCCACCGCCGAACTGCAGGACCATCTCGACGACCCCGACTGGATCGTGCTGGACTGCCAGCACGACCTGATGAACCACCACCTCGGCCGCGAAGGCTATGCGCGCGGCCATGTGCCCGGCGCGCAGTTCGTCGACATGGAAGCCGACATGGGCGGCACCAAGACCGGCACCAACGGCCGCCATCCGCTGCCCACACCCGAGGCGCTGATCGCCACCTTCAGCCGCCTGGGCATCACGGGGGCCAAGCGCGTGGTGGCCTACGACAATTCCCAGAACACCTATGCCGGGCGCGTGTGGTGGTCGCTGCGCTACATGGGCCACATGAACGTGGCCGTGCTCGACGGGGGCTTAAGCAAATGGACCGCCGAGGGCCGTGCGCTGTCGACCGAGGTGCCGGCACCGCGCCCCGCGGTGTTCCAGGGCGCCGCGAACGAATCGATGAAGGTCGACGTCGGCAGCATCGTCGCGCACTTGGGCAAGCCCGGCATGACCGTGATCGACGCGCGCACCGCCGAGCGCTACGCCGGCGAGCAGGAACCCATCGATCCTGGTGGCCGGCCACATCCCCGGCGCGAAGCTGCGCTTCTGGAAGGGCAACATCAACCCCGACGGCACCTACAAGCCGGCCGCCGAACTGCGCGCCGCCTTCGAGGCCCTGACCGGCGGCGTGCCGCCTGGCGGAGGTGGTGCACCAGTGCGGCTCGGGGGTCTCCGCCTGCCACAACCTGATCGCCATGGAACTCGCGGGCCTCACCGGCAGCCGGCTCTACGTCGGTTCCTGGAGCGAGTGGTGCGCCGATCCGCGCGCCCCGTTGCGCGCGGCGCGACACCATGACCGGCGCCGGGGAGACAGCATGACCCAGCACCTGATCCGCGACCTGGACACGCTCAAGGCCTCTACGGCACGCCGCCGGAAGCCTCCTTCGTCAAGGAGGTCGGCTTCGTCCATCCGCACTACCGCGCGCTGATCGAGGCCTCCCCCTTCTGCGTGCTGGCCACCTGCGGCCCCGGCGGCCTCGACGCCTCGCCGCGCGGAGACCCGGCCGGGCTTCGTGGCCGTCGAGGACGAACGCACCCTGCTCATGCCCGACCGGCGCGGCAACAACCGCGTCGACAGCCTTGCCAACATCGTGGCCGACCCGCGCGTCGCGCTGCTGTTCCTCATCCCAGGGGTCGGAGAGACCCTGCGCGTCAACGGTCGCGCCGACATCTCGGTCGACCCGGCCCTGCTGGCGCGCTTCGCGGTCGACGGCAAGTCGCCGCGCTCGGTGCTGGTGGTGCACGTCGAGAGCGTCTACTTCCAGTGCTCGCGCGCGGTGGTGCGCGCACGCCTGTGGGATGCGGCCACACAGGTGTCGCGCTCCGCGCTGCCCAGTACCGGCGCCATGCTGGCCGACCTGTCCGGGGGCAGCATCGAGGCGGCCGCCTACGACCGGACCCAGCCCGGGCGGGTCGCTTCGACCTTGTACTGAGTCTCGGCATCCGCTCGAAATGACGAATTAGATGAATAAATTGACTTAAAAAAACATAATATCCATTCAATCCAAACTATACTACCTGCGGTAGACAGCGACGCATTGCGGGCCAAACCGGACGTCCCCGCGGTGCCCCTGTCCGTTTGCAGGAGGGATGGTTGGATTCGCATCGCCGATCGTCGGACGGGACGCGTGGCTGTCGAGATGCGCGGCGTGGTCGCGCGGCTGGCGATCAAGCGTCGATGGGGTTTCGGTCCGCACCCTGCTCTATCTGGTCGTGGCGGTCGCGACACTGCCGCTGGCGGGCATGCTGTGGCTCACCTCGCTGGGCGTGCGGGAATCGGTTCTTGCGAATGCCCACGCGACGGCGCAGTCCCTGGCCAACGAGAATGCTGCGAGCGCATCCGCCGCGCTCGACGAGGCGAGGAGGCTGGCGCGCCACCTGGCCGCGAGAGCCGATGTGCGCTCGCTCGATCCGGCGCGCTGCGGCGCCGACCTCGCGCAACTGCGAACGTTGAGCCCCCACTACGCGAACCTCGGTTCGGTCGACGCGGATGGCCTGGTGGTGTGCTCCGCCTTGCTGCCCAGGGGCGCCCAGCGCCCCAGCGTAGGCACTCCCCCCTGGCTGGAGGCGATGCGCCGCGACAAGCAGGGCACGATCGGGAATCCGCAGCGCGGCATCTACACCCGGGACTGGATCGCGGTGATCGGCGAGCCGATCATCGGCGCCGACGGCAGGCTGCTCGGCGCCGCACAGGTGGTCATCAGGCTGGCGGCGTTCCAGGTTTCGACGCTCACGCCCGCACCACCCGGCAGCCTGACAGCCATTGTCAATCGCCAGGGCATCGTCGTGGCGCGCTCGGCGGACGCGGACAACTGGATCGGCCGGGACGTCTCCGGGCTCCCGGTGGGCAGCGCCGTGGTGGCCGGTCGGTGGGACAGCGCCATCATCATGGCCCGGGACGGCGTCGAGCGCCTCTACGGCTTCAGCCCGATTCGTGGAACGGACTGGGTCGCCACCGCGGGCGTGCCCACCGCGGCGATGCACCGCGACATCCGGCGACTGGAAACGCGCAATGCCATCGGCGCCCTCTCCGTCCTCGCGCTGGGCGGCCTCCTGATCTGGCTGATCCGTCGCCGCATCGCCGTGCCCATGGAAAACCTGCGCCTGACGGCCGACGCGGTGACGCGCGGCGAACTGGACCGGCGCGCGCTGACCGACGGGCCGGCGGAAACCCGTGCCGCGGCGCAGGCCTTCAACCAGATGCTCGACCGGATCAAGGCCATGGAAGCCGAGGTGCGCGCAGGCGAGGCGCGCTACGGCAGCTGTTCGAAAGCTCGCCCGATGCCATCCGGGTCATCTGCGAAGGTCGCGTCGTGATGATCAACCCGGCGGCGGTGGCGATGTTCGGCTTCGAGTCGGTCGAGGCGGCACTGGGGATCGACGCGTTCCAGACCATTTCAGCCGCCGCCGAGCCGATGGTGCGCGAGTGCCTCCGGCGCGCCGCACACGAGGGCGAGACGATCCGCAATCCGGAAGTCGGCTTCGTGCGGCGCGACGGGCGCACCGTGTACGCCGACGTGACGCTGCTGCCGTTCGAGTTCGATGGCCGGCCGGCGGTACTGAGCGTGCTGCACGACCTCACACAACGCAAGGCGGCGGAGGCCCGCATGGCGCGCGTGGCCGAGCTCAAGGATGCCCTGAGCGGCACGGTCGAAGCCATGCTGCGTGCGCCCGACTGGGTCACGCTCTGCAGGGAGGTGGCCGAAATCGCCAGCGAACGCGGCCGGCTCTTCGGGGCGCAGATCCGGCTGTTCGACCCGAGCCGCCAGAGCCTGGTCGCCGTCGCCATCAGCGACGGCATGGCGACCTCGTTCGGACCGGCATCGATTCCGGTCGACTCGACCGATTATCCCGCCGCCGTCGCGTTCCGTACCGGCCGCGCGCTCATCACGCACGATTACCGGCGAAGCCGATCCCGCGTTCTTCACGCCCGAGGCCCGCCGCTTCGCGGAATCCAACGGCGTGCGGTCGGGCGCGATCCTGCCGGTCAAGGCGGGTCGCCGGGTAGTCGCGATCCTGATGGCGTTGTCCCGCGAGACCGGGCACTTCGACGAGGAACAACGCCAGCTGCTCGAACAGATGGCCGACGACCTCGGCTTCGCCTACGACAAGCTGCAGGCTGAACGCAGCCTCGCAGAGACCGAGGAACGCCACCGCAAGCTGGTAGAGGCGTCGTCGAACGGCATCGTGATCGTCGACGGGTCCCGGATCGGATTCGCCAACCCGGCCTTCGCCCCGCATGATGGCCCTCGGTTCCGCGCAGGAAGCGATCGGCATGGACATGCTCGAATGCGTCGCTCCCGGATGGCGTGCCGCCGCGCGCGACGCGTTCGACCGGCTCGGGCGCGGCGAGATCGACGCCATCCGGCTCGACACGCTCAGCCTCGCCACGCGCGGGGGCTCGATCCGCACGGCCGCCGTCACGAGTGCCGCCATCCAGCTGGGCGGCCGGCGTCTGGTCCAGGTGGAACTGCGCGATGTCACCGTCGAGCGCGCGGCTCTGGCAGAGACCGAGGCGCTGGCGAGAACCCTCGAGAGCGCGTCGTGCAGCGTACCGCGGCGCTGAGCGAGGCCAACCAGGACCTCGAATCCTTCGCCTATTCGGTGGCACACGACCTGCGCGGCCCGCTGCGGGCGATGGGTTCCTATGCGCGCTGCTGCCAGATCGAGATCGAGGAAGGCAACACGACCGACGTGGGCGAGCATGCGAACCGGATCGTCGTCAGCGCGCAGCGCATGAACCTGCTGATCGACGGCCTGCTGCGCATCGCGCGGGTGTCGCGCGATGCGCTGATGCCGGAACCGGTCGATTTCACGCGCTGGTCGAGGAGATCCTCGCCGAAGCCGGCGCGCGCGCGAAGGCGCGGATCGAGGTGGGCGCGCTTCCGGTCATGCGGGTCGACGGCGCACTCATGCGGCAGGTCTGGACCAACCTGATCTCGAACGCCCTCAAGTTCAGCGCGCGCGCCGGGCAGCCGGCGGTAGGCGTCGATTGCGTGCGCAGCGGCGACACGATCGCCTTCCGCGTCCGCGACAACGGCACGGGCTTCGATCCGGCCGAAGCCGGCCGGCTGTTCGGGGTTTTCGAACGATTGCACCATGCCGACGAATACGAGGGGGTCGGCATCGGGCTCGCCATCGTTCGCCGCATCGTCGAGCGCCACGGCGGCCGCGTGCAGGCCGACGCGGCACCCGGCGGCGGCGCCACGTTCACCGTCATCCTGCCGCCGCCCTCGAGGTGCCCGACACCCGCGGCGGGATCGCCCCTCCGGCCGGGGGCGGCGCCTGTGTCCGAAGGTACGCCAGCCGGCTGAAGGCCGCCCGCGGGACGCGCGCCCGCTATCTCTGGCGGCCGCGCCATCGCGCAGGTGGTCGGCGGCGCGGTGGCCTCGGCCGCGACCGCGAGGTCGGTGCGAAAGCCCATGCCGGTGCCCTCGGTGTCGAACTCCACCTCGGCGGGTCCGCCGTTGCGCGCGGTCGGAAACAGGGTCGAGACCACCAGGGGCTGCAGCAACTGGTGGTCGCGCGCGCGCATCTCGACCGGTCCCATCGGCGTCGTGACCCGGGCGCCCTCGAGCGCGAAGGCGATGGCGTCGGGGCGCACGCCGCCGGCCGTGCCGACGGCCGCGGCCAGCATGTCGGCCAAGGTGAAGATGCGCGGATAGCGGAAGTCCTCGCCGAAGCGGCGCCGGAACGCCTGCGCCGTGTCGGCCATCAGCTTGCCCGAAGGGCCCGCCATGTTCGGATGCCACTCGCCCCACCTGGGTCAGGCGCCCCGCCCCGCTCCTGCCGATCGCGGTGACCCGCCCGGCGCCCCCGCGAAAAAGGTGAGGAAGCGCCCGTCGTAACCCGACTCGCGCGCCGCCTTCACGAACAGTGCGAGGTCGTTGCCCCAGTTGCCGGTGACCACCGCGTCCGCGCCGGCGGCCTTGATCTTGGCCGCGTAGGGCGAGAAGTCGCGCACCGTGCCGATCGGGTGCAGATCCTCGCCGACCACCCGCGCGCCGGGCAGGAGCGAGGGCATCAGGTCGCGCGCCGACTGCGCCACATGGCGGCCGAACGAGTAGTCCTGGTTGATCAGGTAGGACGGCGCGGTCGCGCCGTTCCGCGCCGGCCGCCGCAGCAGCGCGCGCATGCGCATCTCGACCGTGGCGTCGAAGCGGAAATGCCAGAAGCTGCACTTGGCGTTGGTGAGGTCCGGGTCCAGCGCTGCGTAGTTGAGGAACAGCACGCTTTT
Source organism: Ottelia alismoides (assembly GCA_037367405.1). NCBI lineage: Eukaryota > Viridiplantae > Streptophyta > Magnoliopsida > Alismatales > Hydrocharitaceae > Ottelia > Ottelia alismoides. Next base: position 9,070 of record JAZKJV010008702.1, read on the forward strand.
TGCCGGTTCGCGCGCGTTGTGCTTGTCGATCGCGTCGATCAGGGCCAGCGCGGCCGCCGAACTCTGGCCCTGCACGACGATGCGCAGGCCCGCGTCGATCGCGGCGCGCAGCTGGGTCACGCTTTCCTGCGCGCTGGCGCGGTTGTCCAGCGGCACCACCTCGAAGCGCCGGCCGCCGGAACGCGCGCGCAGTTCGTCGCGCTCGAAGGCGGCGCGGAATGCTTGAGCGCGGCCTCGCCGGTGTTGGCGAACGGCCCGGAGAGCGGGTCGATGAAGCCGATGCGCACTGTCTCCTGTGCGCGCGCGGCCGGCGCGCTCATCAGCGCGCAGCACGCGAGCAGGATCGGCAGGGCGAATCGGACGGGACGGGCGAACGGATGCATGGGGCGGATCGGGGAATGCGATTGAACGCCGCGCCGGTCAGGGCGCGGGGCGGAATTCGATGTCGCCGTACCAGGCGGTGGCGGACTCGCCGGTCTGGTCGGTGTCGGTCATCACGGCCACGCCGGACACCGGCGGCGGCTCCTCGCCGAAGGCGCGCCGGTAGTCCTCGTAGACGTTGCGTTCCATCTCGATCCATTCCCCGACCCGGCGCGCGCCGGATTCGACGACGAACATCATGGCGCGCGCAGTGTACGCGTTCGGCAGCACGGTCCCGGCGGCGCCGCGCCATCCCACACGTAGTTGATGCCGGCATGCGGCGGATACTCCCCGTACAGGGCACGCGCCGCGCCATACTGCATGCGCTGCGCAAGGCCGGCGCGGGACGGTCGTAGCGGAAGGTCACGTAGACGCGCGCCGGATAGTCGTCGCCTTCCTTGCTGCGGATGTCCGCGCCGCGGATCAGGCCCGCCACCTTCCAGCGCCAGTGCAGGATGGGCGTGCGCTTCAGGTCCGGGCCGCCCGCCTCGAAACGCCGGATCAGGCCGGACGCCGACTTGTCGGCCTCGGCCTTGAGCACCGTCACGCCCTGGTCGGCGACCAGCGCATAGCGTGTGGGCGGCGCGCCGTTGCGGAACGTGAGCGCGGTCCAGTCGGGCGGCAGCGCCGCGCCGGGCGCGAAGGACGAGAAGCGCCCGGCCGGGAATATGGCCTGCGCCAGCGCAGCGCCCGCGGCCCATGCGAACAGCAGCGCGCCGACGACGGGAAAGGCCGCGCGCCTCACGGCAGCGCCGCCCGTGCGAGCGCAGGCAGGTCCGACAGGCGCGCCAGGTCGGCCGGCACGTCGATGTCGGCCAGCGCCCGGCCTTCCCACAGGCTGGCCCCGGCGGCACGCGCCCGGCCGCGCGGTCGCGGCCATCACGCCGGCCGATCCCCAGGCCACGCCGGTGAAGAGTTCCGGCACGGCGCGCGCGAGTCCCACCGCGACATAGCCGCCGTCGTGCGCAGGCACGAACGCGGCATCGTGGCGCGCCAGCGCCGCGCGCATCGCCTCGAGCACGCCGCCGTCGATCCAAGGGCAATCGGTGCCGATCAGGAGCGGCGTGTCGCCGCGCGCCAGGGCGCCGCAGGTGGCCCGCCACATGCGCGCGCCCAGGTCGCCCCTCGCCCTGGGCGCGCAGGTCGACATCGGAGTCGCGCACGCAATCGGCAAACCACGGGTGCCCGGCATCGGGGGCGCACCACAGTTCGACGCGCGCATCCGGCACCGCCGCCGCCCACGCGCGGGCCGTGTCGAGCGCGTGGCGGATCAGCGCGGCGGCGAGGCGCGCGGCGCCCTCGGGCCCGAGGGCGGGAATCAGGCGGGTCTTGCACGCGCCCGCGACCGGCGCGCGCGCGAACACCTGCAGCACCGCCGTCATCGCTAAGCGGCGCAGGATGGCCGGGGCGTACTGGTTCCACGTACTGCGCGAAAAACGCGCGCTGCGTTCCAGGCGCATCTGCAGGGCGGCCACGCGGCGCCGCGCGGCCCCGGGGCCGTCGCCTTCAGCTTCCACCGACCCCGGCCCCGGCACGCTTCGCCTCCAGTTCCGGCGGCAGGCAACCGGCGTTCTTGAGGATGCGATTGGCCATGCGCACCTCGGGCGGCACCAGCAGGTCGTCGCCCAGGGTCCAGCGGCCGTCCGCTGCCGGGCAGCGCATCGAACTCGCCGGCCGCCAGCGCGCGCGCGATGCGCTCTTCGGCGATGCGGTCGAAGGCGGAACCCAAGCGCCTCTCCCTCAGGCGTAGGCGATCCAGCGCCCGCAGAAGATCACGCCCACCCACAGCGCGATCGAGGTCGCCGCCAGCGCGCGCGCCATGGCCGGCGCGCGGCGTCCCACGTCCCACGCCGACACGCGCGCCCAGTCGCCGGCGTGGAAGGCCGCCGCGTTGGCGCCCGCCAGGCCCAGCAACACCATCTTGAGCGCGAAGGCGCGGTTGCCGATCAGGTCGGCGGCGTGGGCGACGAACAGCAGCGTGCCGCTCGCCGCCGCCACCAGGAAGGCCACGATCGCCACCGGCACCGCGTGGCGCAGCAGCGCGCCGGCCGGCAGCAGCGGCGAGAGGCCAGCACGCGCAGGTCGGCCAGCACGATGGAGCCCACCAGGCAGGCGATGGCGATGATGTGCACCGTCTCCACCAGCGGATAGGCCCACGGCACGCCGCGCATCCAGGCGGCGCCGGGCAGGTGCGCGAGGGCGCCGCCCATGTGGATTCGGGGGCGCCCTAGCGCAGTTCGACGGTCTTGCCGTCGAGCACGATGCGCTCGGCGCGCATCTCGTCGGCCTGCTTGCGGTTCGGGTAGCCGACCACCCGCGCCTTGGCGCCGACCTTGATGGCCTCCGACTTGAGGCCGCGCGCCTCCATGCGGAACGGCGGCGCGGAGCACGGCCGTCCAGGTCTTGTCGGCGGTCTTGAGACGGATCACCGTGTGCGGGCTTCGTAGGCCGACTGCTCGATCACGCCGTCGAGGGTGAGCACCTTCTCGGCGTCGTACTCGCTCCAGCCGTGGTGGGCGAGCGCGGGGATGGCGGCGCAGGCCAGGAGCGCCGCCGACAGGATGGCCAGGGATGGATCGCATGGGTCTAGTCCCTCGGTCAGTTTCGGGGCCAGCGCGTCCGAGTTGCCGTTCCCGTTCGGCGCGCGGCAGGTCCGCGAGCGCCCGGGCGGCGGCGAAGAAGCGCTGGAGGTCGCCGCCTTCGCGCGCCAGCAGCGCGGCGAACTGCGGCACCCGGGCAGTATAGGTGGCAATCGAGCCCAGGCGCGCATTGTTGAGGTCGGAGAGCACCCAGTCGTCCCAGGCCTTCTGCTGCGCCTCGGGCAGCGCCCAGGTCGCGCGCAGGGCACGGTAGTCGCGCTCCAGGCGCGCGAAGGCGGCCGCCTTGGCGGCCCGCCGTGCGTCTTCCCCCGCCGCGCCGGCATAGGCGGCCTCCAGTTCGCGGCGGGCGGCCTGGAACAGGCGCATGACCGCGCGGCGCCGCGCGGCCTGCCCGGCGCTCGCGGCCTGCTCGGCGGCGTCGCCCTCCACGGCCAGCCAGCGCCTCAGGCCCTCTTCCTCCACCGCCGTGGCGAAGGATTCGTTGAAGGTCGCGTCGTCCCTGGCGTAGGCGACCTGGTGCGCGAGTTCGTGGAAGATCAGGCGCGCGATCTCGGCGCGCGGGTAGCGGATGACCGTCGAGAGCAGCGGGTCGGCGAACCAGCCCAGGGTCGAGTAGGCCGCACGCCCCCGACATGCACGTCCAGGCGCCGCGCACGCAGGCCCGCCGCATGGGCCTCGGCGTCGGCGCGCGCGAAAAAGCCGCGATAGGGCACGCAGCCGGCGACCGGAAAGCACTGGGTGACCAGTTCCAGCGAGAGCTCCGGCGCGGCGAACACGTTCCACACCACGAAGGGCCGGCCGATGTCGGCATAGCGGCGAAAGTTCTGGTTGTCCGGCAGTCCGAGCGCCCGACTGGCGAAGGCGCGCGCGCGTGCCGCGTAGGCCAGCTTGTCGCGTACCTCGGGCGCGGTGGAAGGGTCGGCGGCTACCTCGTCCAGGGGGCGCGCCAGTCGCGCCACCTCGAGTTGCCCGCGCGCCGCCTGCCACAGATAGGAGGCGGTCGTACAGCCGGAGACGGCCAGCGCCAGGCCGAGCGAGAGACCGAGTGACGCCGTGCGCCTCATGCGAATCGGCCATGCGCCACGAAGTGCACCAGGCGGGCGCGCCAACCGCCGCCGACACCAGCATGGCGGTGTGGTTGACCGGCAGCACCAGATGCTCCGTCGCGCCGGCGAGCCGGGTTTCCTCGACGCTCACGGTCCCGTCGTGCGGGCGCTTCAGGTCCGGGGCGACCAGGCGGCCCAGGCCCAGCGGCGCCTCGCCGGCGATCACGCCAACCACGACACCCGGCGGCACGCCCGGCGCCGGACGCGCCAGCCATTCCTTGAGCGAGCGCCCCGCCATCGCGTCGCCGAAGCGTCCGGCCAGGCGCCGGCCGGGCACCTGGCCGATGAGTGCGCGCCCGGCGTGGCTGCCCTGAACCGGCGAACCTGCCAGCACCACGCGGCCAAGGGTCTTGCCGGGCAGTTGCCAGCCGGCCTCGCGCAGCATCGCCAGGATGGTGATGCCGCCCAGGCTGTGCCCCGCCAGATGCACCACGGGCTGCGGCAACTGGCCGACGAAGCGCGCAAGCGCCGCCGCGTTGTGGGCGAGCGAACCGCGCACGCTCGGGTAGGAAAACGCGTGGGCCGCGTAGCCGGCGCGCGCGCACTGGCCGCGCCAGTAGCGCGTGGCGAAGCCCGACAGCCACAGGCCGTGCACGCACACCACGGCCTCGCGCGGCTCCCCGTTCACGAGGACAGGGCGGACGACCGGCCCAGAACAGGACCACGATCACCCCGAAGGCGACCATCAGGACCGGACTGACCACGGCGGTGACGAAATTGACCCGCTCGGCCTCCGCGGGATCGTCCGGGTTGACCGCGACCTCGACGACTTCGCCACCTTGAGGCGCTGGTGGTAGGGCATGCGCGAGACGAAGCGGTGACCGAGCCATCGGGCGCGGTGTACTCGATCTCGGGATTCTTCAGCACCGATACGCGCACCAGCGCGACCACCCGCCCCTGCGCGCGCGGCCAGTGCCGGTACTTGCGCCAGGACAGGTGCACGAAGCCGCGCCCATGCCGATGAAGACCAGCGCCGCGAGGAGTGGCCAGTCGGAAAAAGGCGTCATGCGGCGGCCGCCGGCGCGAGGCGCTCGACCTCGACTGCGCAGTCGTAGAAGGTCGGCCCGCGCCCGAGGTCGGTGAGCGTCTGGTTGGTCACGGCATTGGCATTGCGGCCGCCGCGCACGTGCTTGTGCCACCAGATCGACAGCGCGGTGACCACGCCGGCGCGCGAGCGGTCACCGACCCGCGCGCGGGCCTCGAAGCTGCCGCGATCGTTGTAGATGCGCACCCGGTCGCCGTCGACGATGCCGCGCGGGGCGCGTCGTCGCGATGGATGTCGAGGAACGGTTCGCGCTCGGTCGCCTTGAGCGAGGCGATGTTGCCGAAGGTGCTGTTCATGAAGTTGCGCGCCGGCGGCGAGATCATCATCAGCGGATAGCACCGCGCGAGCTCCGGCGCGCTGGCCGGCGACTCGCGCGGCGGCGTGTAGTCGGGCAGTGCCGGCAGCCCCATCTGCGCCGCGCGGGCCGAGACGAACTCGCACTTGCCGGAAGGCGTGCGGAAGCCGCCTTCGGCAAACGGCGCCCAGCGTTCCGGCAGGTTCAGGCGCTGCCAGCCGCGCGCCTTGAGGGACTCGATGGATATGCCCTCGTTGTAGGGGTGGCGCGCGAAGGCCGCCGCGGCGATCGCCTCGTCGGACTCGAACAGGCAGGAGTCGGCAAAGCCCATGCGCGCGGCCAGCGCCCGGAAGACGTCGCTGTCGGACTTCGCCTCGCCGACCGGCGCGATGGCCGGCTGGTTCACCATCCAGTACACGTGCCCGTAGGCCTTGTGCAGGTCGAAGTGCTCGAGCTGCGTGGTGGCCGGCAGCACGATGTCGGCGTAGTCGCAGGTGTCGGTGGCGAACACCTCGTGGACCACGGTGAAGAGGTCCTCGCGCGAGAGGCCCGCCAGCACCGCATTGGCATCCGGCGCGACCGCCGCGGGGGTTGGACGAGTAGACGAACAGGGACTTGACCGGCGGCCCGCCGTCCCAGCGCCGCCGGGTCGCCGGCCAGCGCGGCGCCGAGGCGGATCATGTTGACGGTGCGCGCCGGGCCGGTGAGCAGGTCGGGGCGCTCCAGCGCGCGCACGTCGACCGGGTAGGTGCCGCCGCTGCCCAGCAGCACGCCGCCGGCGGCATGGCGCCAGGCCGCCGGTGAGCGCCGGCAGGCAGGCGATGGTGCGGCAGGCCATGGCGCCGCCCGCATGGCGCTGCAGGCCGTAGTTGATGCGAATCGCCGCCGGCGCCAGCGTGCCGTAGTCGCGCGCCAGGGACTCGATGTCGGCGGCAGCCAGACCGGTGATACCGGCCGCGCGTTCCGGCGTCCATTGCCCGACGTGCTCGGCCAGTTCGGCGAAGCCCAGGGTGTGGCGGGCGATGTAGTCGCGATCGAGCAGGTCGTCGCGCACCAGCACGTGCATCATCGCCAGCGCCAGCGCCGCGTCCGGTGCCGGGCCGGATCGGCAGCCACTGGTGGCACTTCTCGGCCGACAGCGAGCGATAGGGGTCGATGGCGATCACCTTCGCGCCGCGCCGCTTCGCCTCGGTGACGCGGGTCCACAGGTGCACGCTGGAAGTGACCGGATTGGTGCCCCACAACAGGATCAGCCTGGCTTCCTCGAAGCGCTCGATCTCCGGACCGATGCTCGCGCCCAGCGTCAGCGCGATGCCTTCCTTGCCGGCATTGGCGCAGATGGTGCGGTCGAGCAGCGAGGCGCGAGGCGGTGGAAGAAGCGCCGGTCGATCGAGTTGGCCTGCACGATGCCCATGGTGCCGGCGTACGAAGACGGCAGGATGGTGCGCGCATCCTCCGCCACCAGCGCCTTCCAGCGCGCGGCGATGGCATCGAGCGCCTCATCCCAGGAAATGCGCTCGAACTGCGCACCGGGCCCCTTGGGGCCGATCCGCTTCAGCGGATGCAGCAGGCGGTCCGGCGCGTAGGTGCGCTCGAGGTAGCGGGGCCACCTTGGTGCACAGCACGCCGCCGGTGTCGGATGGTCGGGGTCGCCCGCGCACCTCGACCGCACGCGCACCGCGCACGCTGCCGTCGGGCATCCGGGTCTCGCCCTCGACCGTGACCAGCATGGCGCAGGTGTCGGGGGCAGTCGTGCGGGCATGCCGCGCGGATCACGCGGCGCGTCGTCGGTTCGTTCACAGGTTGCCTTTCGGTGCTTCGGCCTGCCACTGGCGGAACGCGGCCGCCGCCTGGGCCATGCGCTGGCCCGCATCGGCCCGGCGCCCGGCCACGTCCTGCAGGCGGCGCAGCATGTCCTCGTATCTCGGCCTGGCGCTCGCGCGACAGGGGTTCGAACTGCTGCTGCAGCTTCAGGGCATTGACCTGGTTGGCGAGGATGAGTTCATCCATGCGCAGGCGGTTGACCAGGCCCTGCCACTGGCGGTACTCGGCGAGCGGTTTCAGGCCGCGCTCGCGCCGCTCTTCCGACATGGCCGCCTCCGGCGCGCCGGGTACCGGGGGTGCCGGAGGCGCGGCGGCCGCCGGCGGAGACGGCGCCTGCGGCGCCGCGGCGCACCAGCACCAGCGCAATGCCCTCCTCGAGCGCCGGCACCACGTCGACCACGCGCGCCTTCTCGTGCACCGAGGGGGCGAGGAGCCCGGTCGCGAGCGCCGGTTCAGCCTGGGCGGCACGCTCGACCAGGGCCGTGAGGTGGGCCGCCTTGATCGCGTAGTTGACGTTCTGCGGGATGTCGCCGGTCTGGCGCGCGGTGGCCTGCGCGTCGAGCTTGGAGGAGACGATGCCGACCACGTTGCCGTGCATGGTGACCAGGGGCCCGCCGGAATTGCCGGTCTGGATCGGCGCGCTGATCTGGAACACCCGCGCGTCGTTGTTGGCCCCGGAGAAGCTGTTGACGATGCCGTCGGTCACCTTGGGCTCGATGCCCTGCAGGCTGACGTTGGGGAATCCCATGGTGACGATGGCCTCGCCGCGCCGCACGGCGGCCGATTCACCGATCGGCAGCGGGCTGAAGCGCCCCTCGGCCTTGAGGATGGCCAGGTCCATCGCGCGGTCGGCCACCACCACCCGTGCGGGAAAGGTCTGCCCCCTGAGGTTGCGCAGCAGGATGGTGCCGCCGCTGGCGATGACGTGCTGGCAGGTGACGAAATAGCCGTCGGCGGTGATGAAGAAGCCGGTGCCGGTCGAGATGCGCTGGGCCTGGACCGCGGCGGCGACCAGCAGCAGGCAGGCGGCGACCAGCGCGTGCCGGAGGGCACGCCGGGGGGTCCACCGGTGCGGGTTTCGCATGGGGAGATTGTACCGGCGGCGGGGTGGCGCTCCTCGCGACAGGGTCACCCGGCGAATGCGGCGACAATGGCGCCGGGCCGCCCCGGGCGCGGCACCACGCCGCCCCAGGTCGCCCTTAAGCCGCATGCACCGACTCTCCCCCCTCCTCGCCCTGTTTCCGTATTGCAGGCCCTACGCGGGCCGCTTCGCCTGGGCCTTCGTGTTCCTGTGCCTGGCGGCGCTGGCGACGCTCGCCATCCCGCTCGCCTTCAGGCGCCTGATCGACGCCGGATTCGGCCCTGGCGCCGACCCCGCCGCCATCGACAGCCATTTCCGGCTGCTCGCCGCCATCTGCGTGGTGCTGGCCGGCGCCACCGCGGCGCGCTTCTACAGCGTCTCCTGGCTGGGCGAGCGCATCACGGCCGATCTGCGCACGGCCGTCTACGCCAACGTGCTGGAACAGGATGCCGCCTTCTTCGAGGGCACGCCCACCGGCGAGATCCTCTCTCGGCTGACCACCGACACCACCCTGGTGCAGACCGTGATCGGCACCTCGCTGTCGATGGGCCTGCGCAATGCCTTCCTGTTCGCGGGCGCCATGGTGATGCTGCTGGTGACCAACCCGCTGGCCACCCTCGCCATCCTGGCCGCCATCGCGGTCACGGTGCTGCCGGTGGTCTATTTCGGGCGCCGTGTGCGCAGCCTGTCGCGCGATTCGCAGGACCGGGTGGCCGATGCCAGCGCGATCGCCGGCGAGGGACTGGGCGCCATCGCGCTGGTGCAGGCCTATGTCAACGAAGCCTTCGAGCGGCGCCGCTTCGGCGCGGCCGCCGAACGGGCCTTCGCCAGCGCCGTGCGGCGCACCGCCGCGCGCGCCTGGCTCACTGTCGCGGTGATCACGATCGTATTCGGCGGTGCGGTGTTCGGCCTGTGGCTGGGCGCGCGCGCGGTGGCCTCCGGCACGCTCAGCGCCGGCGTTCTCGCCCAGACGGTGCTGTACGTCGCCATGGTGGCCGGTTCGGTGGGCGCGCTGGCCGAGGTGGCCGGCGACATCCTGCGCGCCGCCGGGGCCGCCGAGCGTCTGGTGGAACTGGCCGCGGCGCAGAGCGCGATCCGCGCCCCCGCGCAGGCGGTCGCGTTCCCGGCCATCGCGCCGGCGGGCACCCGCATCGACTTCGAGGACGTGGTGTTCGCCTACCCCACGCGGCCTGACACGCGTGCCCTCGACGGCCTGTCGCTGACCATCGAACCCGGCGAGACGGTAGCCGTCATCGGCCCGTCCGGCGCGGGAAAAAGCACCCTGATGCAACTGCTGCTGCGCTTTCGCGACCCGCAGTCGGGCCGCGTGCGCATCGACGGCGTTGACCTCGGGCAGGCCGATCCGGCGCGGTTGCGCGCGCGCATCGCCATCGTGCCGCAGGAGGTGGTGATATTCGCCACCGACGCGATGGAGAACATCCGCTACGGCGCCCCGGATGCCGACGACGCCGCGGTCCTGGCCGCCGCGCGCGCCGCCCATGCCGACGAGTTCATCGCCCGGCTGCCCGACGGCTACCGCACGCACCTGGGCGAGCGCGGCGTGCGGCTGTCGGGCGGGCAGCGCCAGCGCATCGCGATCGCGCGCGCCATCCTCAAAAACGCGCCCCTGCTGCTGCTCGACGAAGCCACCAGCGCCCTCGACGGCGAGTCCGAGCGTGCGGTGCGCGACGCCATCGCGGCCGCCGCGCGCGGCAGGACCACCCTGGTGATCGCGCACCGCCTCTCCACGGTGCGGGACGCCGACCGCATCGTGGTGCTCGACGGCGGACGCATCGTGGAAAGCGGCCCGCCGGCGCGCCTGCTGGCCTCCGACGGCTTCTATGCCCGCCTGACCCGGCTTTCGGTCAGCGAAGGCGAAGCCTGATACAGTCCCGCCTCGCCGGCCTTCCGGCCGCGCGCGCGCGCGCCGCCCGGCCGCGACTGCGTTGCACCGCCCCCACGCCCCAAAGTCGCCGTCCCTGTTCCCCGTGAGCGCCAACAAGCCGTCGATCGCAGCCAACGCGGCACTCGATGCCGAGCTGGTCGAACGCGCCCTGGCGGGCGAGCGCGCCGCGTTTCGACCTGCTGGTGGTGCGCTACCAGCGTCGCATCGCAGCCCTGATCTCCCGCTATCGCCTGGACGCCGCGACCATCGAGGACCTGACCCAGGACAGTTTCATCAAGGCCTATCGCGGGCTGGCGGGCTTCCGCGGCGAATCGAGCTTCTTCACCTGGCTGGCGCGCATCGCGCTCAACACCACCAAGACCCATCTGGCGGACCGCCGCCACGACGCCGTGCCGCTGGGCGGAGAACCGGGGGAGGATGAGTTCGACCCCTTCGAGGCGATCGTCTCGGGCGATACCACTGAAGGCAGTGTGGCTTCCCGGCAGATCGGCGAGATCATCGCCCGCGCCATGCAAGAGATGCCACCCGACCTTTCCATGGCGCTCAGCCTGCGCGAAATCGACGGACTCAGCTACAGGAAATCGCGGAAAAGACCGGAGCCCCTATGAACACGGTGCGGTCGCGAATATTCCGGGCGCGCGAATACATTGCCGCGAAACTTCGGCCCGCCATCGAAGTCAGCCGAGCAAAACGCTGGTGAGAACCATGACCCTGAACACATCTCCCGACTGCTGGACGCCGATCTTCCCGGCGCCGAACTCCGCGACGGCCTGACCGCCCTCGCCGCCGGAGCCGACCTGCGCGAGGCCGCCACGGTCTACCAGATCATCGGTGACGCCCTGCGCGGACGACCCGTCGAGGACGATGGGTATTCGCGCCGCATCTTCAAGGCACTTGACCGCGAGGTGATCAAGCGCTAAATATCGCATCCGGGAACTTTTTCCCGCGCATGACGACTACGCTGTAGATCCCTCGCAGCCGGTGAGCACCGGCCCTGACGACATGAAAAAGCGCCTGCCTCGCCTGCCCGACGATGTGCTGCCCAAACTGGCGGTTCCGGTGCGCCGCCTGGTCGAGGCCGACCGCGCCGCCGTGCTGGCCTACTACCGCGCGCTGCCGCTCTCCGAGCGCGCGGCGCTGTTCGGCCACCCCCTCTCCCGACGAGGGCGTGGCCCGCTTCGTCAACCGGCTGAACTTCGCCACGGAAGGGCACTACGCCCGCCCTCGGCGCCGCGTCGGTGATCATCGGCGTGGCGCACTGCCTGCTGTTCGACGGCCAGGGCCTGATCTCGATCCATGTGGCCCAGGGGTACCGGCGGCGTGGTATCGGCGCGGCGCTCACCACCCACCTGGCCTCGTTCGGACGCGCCAGTTCGCTGGCCTGGCTGCGGGCCTACTTCAGCAAGAGCGATCCCATCGCCATGCGCCTGGCCCGCAAGGTCGGCATGGAACTGGTGTTCGGCATCGACCGCTTCCACGCCCAGCTGTCCCTGCTGCCGGCGCAGGCCGGGCACGCGCACCGGCCTACAATCGGGCGATGCCCGCCCCGTCGAACCGGCCGCGCCTGCCGCCACTGCATGACCTGAGCGCCTTCGAGGCCGCGGCGCGCCACCTGAGTTTCCTCAGGGCATCCGAGGAACTGCACGTCACCCAGTCGGCGATCAGCCACCGCATCCGGTCGCTCGAGGAATTCTTGGGCGTCGCCCTGTTCATCCGGGTCCACCGCAACATCGCGCTCACCAGCCACGGGGAGCGCTATCTGGCCGAGGTGCGCGAAGCGCTGCTGCAGCTCGCGCAGGCCACCGCGCGGCTCAAGCACGACATGCGCGCCCGCCTGCGGCTCTCGGTGGCGCCGGCGCTGGGCGCGCGCTGGCTGGTGGCACGCCTGGCGCGCTTCCAGCACGCCCACCCACACATCGACCTGGCAGTCTCGACCTCGCACGACATCGAGGCCCTGCGCCGCGGCGAGTCGGATGTCGGCATCCGCTACGGCTCGGACGGCGTCCAGGGGCTCTCGACCTGGAAGCTGTTCGACGAGACCCTGTTTCCGGTGGCCTCGCCGGGCTACCTGGCACAGCTGGGCGCTCTCGCGCGCCCGGCCGACCTGGCGCGCGCGCGCCTGCTGCGCCACCCCCTGCTGCGTTGGCGGCCGTGGTTCGATGCCGCCGGCCTGGACTGGCCGGAACCGGCCGACGGTCCGCTGTTCGAGGACGCCGTGCTGATGTACGAAGCCGCGGCGGCCGGCCAGGGCATCGCGCTGGCACTGCGCACCGTCCACGAGGGCGACGCGCCGTCCGGGCGTCTGGTCAAGCCGTTCGACCTCGAGGTCTGGGACAGCGCGTACCACATCGTCGCCGCGCCCCAGGCCCAGGCCCGTCCCGAGGTGGCGGCCTTCGTCGACTGGTTGCGCGCCGACGCCCAGGCGGGCGCCGAGGCCACGCCCTCGGCCGGCTGAACGCGGCCGGGCGCGACGGTCGGCGCGAAAGGCCGTCAGCGGCGGGCGCGAAAGTCCCGCAACGCGGGAATGCGCCAGAACGGCAGCGCCGCCAGCACCAGGCAGGCGATCGAGAACGCGAAGCCGGGCCGATAGCTGCCGGTCAGGTCGTGGATCACGCCGGCCAGGAGCGCGCCCAGGCCCGCGCCGAACGCGTTGGCCGCGTACATCACGCCGTAGATGGTGCCCACCTCGCGCCCGGCGAACAGGCGGGTGGTCATCGACGAGATGATCGGGCCGCGCGCGCCCTGGCACAGGCCGAACGCGCACACGTAGGCCAGCAGCAGGCCCTCCAGCGGGCGGAACGAGATCCACACCAGGATCAGGATGCCGGCGATGCTGCCGACATAGGTCGCCGTGATGGTGCGGCGCGGCCCGAAGCGGTCGGCCAGCGCGCCGGTGGTGACGATGCCGAACACCGACAGCATCGAGGCGGAGCCGAACACGCCGGCCGCGGTGAGCGGCGCGAAGCCCTGCTCGACCAGATAGACCACCGTCTGCACCGTCACGGCGAACATGCCCACCGAGGTGAGGAAGAAGGTCCAGGTGAGGCCCCAGAAGTTGGGCGAGCGCAATGCGGCCTTCAGGGTCCAGTCCGCCGCGCCGCCGGCACCGCGCTGCCGGGCGCCGCGGTAAGCGGGATGGCCGGCGACGATCGCCTTCCAGGGCAGCAGGAAGACCAGCGGCGCGAGCGCGAGCAGGAGGCCCCCAGCACCCGGTAGGCATCGCGCCATCCCAGCTTGGCGAGCAGCATCTGGGTGGCCGGCACGATCAGGAGCGCGCCCAGGCCCAGGCCCGCGAACGCGATCGACATCGCCGTCGACAGGCGCTCGCGGAACCAGCGCGCCAGCAGGCTGGACGACGGCACCATGCCCAGCGCGGCGACCGCGAAACCGGTGGCGGCCCCCACGGTGGCATAGAACTGCCACAGGGCTGTCGATGTGCCCGGCGGCCAGGTAGGCGCCGCCCAGCACGGCCATGCCCAGCGAATACACCAGGCGCGCGCCGATGCGGTCGAACAGCATGCCCACCAGCGGCGCGGTGAGCCCGTTGGCGAGCAGGTACAGCGAATACACGCTGGTCATCTGCGATCGGGTCCAGCCGAGGTCGCGCTCCAGCGGCAGCAGGAACACCACGTAGGTGTCGGCCGTGCCGCGCCCGATCAGGTTGAGCGCGAGGCACAGGACGAGCACACCGATGGCGGCGCGCGCGAAGCGGTCTTCGGAGGGTGGGGACACGAGCCGGGGTGGTGCCGCCCGGGCGGCGGAAGTGCTGCGGGCTGGCGGCAGTTTACCCGGGCAGGCCCGTCTCGCCGCCGCCCAGGGTGAACCGGAAGGTGGTCCCGCGCCCGGGCGCGCTGTCGGCCCAGATCCGCCCGCCATGGCGCTCCACGATCATTCGGGTGAGCGCCAGGCCGATGCCGGCCCCGGGGTAGGCCGCTTCGGCATGCAGCCGCGAGAACGGCTTGAACAGGTGGTCGGCGTAGGCCATGTCGAAGCCGATGCCGTTGTCGCGCACGCAGTACACCGGTGCCCCGCCCCGCGCTCGGCGAGCACGTGCACGCACGGCTCCGGCGCTTCGCGCGAATACTTGAGCGCGTTGCCGACCAGGTTCACCAGCACCTGGCGGATCAGGGTCGCGTCGCCGGTCGCCGACGGCAGCGGCGCGAGTTCCAGACGGGCGGCCGGATGCTCGCGCGCCAGTTCCGCGACCACGTCGCCCGCCAGTGCCGCCATGTCCACCGGCCCGCGGTCGAGGGCCTGCCGCGAGGTGCGCGCCAATGCCAGCAGCGCGTCGGTGAGCCTGCCCATCTTCTGCGCGCTCTGGTCGATGACGCCCAGCAGGCGGCGGCCTTCCGCCGACAGGCGCGGCCCCTCGTCCTCCGCGATCAGGTTGGCGAAACCGGCGATCGCGCGCAACGGGGCGCGCAGGTCGTGCGACACCGAGTACGAGAAGGCCTCGAGTTCGCGATAGGCCGACTCGAGCGCGGCGGTGCGCGCGGCGACGCGGCCCTCGAGTTCGGCGTTGAGCGCGCGCAGCGCATCCTCGGCGCGGCGGCGCTCGGTGACGTCTTGCCCACACCGCGATAGCCGGTGAAGCGCCCGGATTCGTCGAACACCGGTTCGCCCGACACCTGGATGACCCGGACCCCGCCGCCCGGCATCGGGCGCTCGACCTCGAAGTCGCGGAAGGTGCGGTGCGCGTCGAGATCCTCCCGGTGGCGTCGCCAGGTGGCCTCGTCGGGCGCCACGTACGGCACTTCCCAGCGCGTCATGCCGATCTCGCGCGCCGGCGGCGGCCGCGTGGCCGACACGCGGCTGTAGGTCTGGCTGGTGAAGCGGTGCGCCGCGTCGGTTTCCCAGAACACGTCGTTCGACAGGCTGACCAGGCTGCGGAAGCGCGCTTCGCTGGCCAGGAGCGCGGTCTCCGCGGCCTTGCGGTCGCTGATGTCGATGATGGTGCTAGCGCGCGTAGCGCGCGGCCCGCGGCGTCGCGCGCCACCACCCGGCCGCGCGAGTAGATCCAGCGCCACTGGCCATCGCGCGCGCGGGCGCGCAACTCCACCGAGAACTCCGGAATCTCGCCCTTGACCGCGGCCTGGCTCGCCGCCATCAGGTGGCCGACATCGTCAGGATGCACCGTGCGGGTCTGCTCGGCGATGGTGGAGCGCATCTCGGCGCGCGGCGCGCCGATGATGCCGGCCCATTCCTCGGAAAAGTAGAGCGACCCGCGCGCGAAGTCGGCGTCCCAGAGCGCCACCCGCGAAGACTCCAGCGCGAGCTTGAGGCGCTCGCCCGCATCGCGCGCCGCCTGTTCGGCCCGCTTGCGGTCGGTGATCTCGATGCCGTAGCTGACGATGCCCCCGTCCGGCAGGGGCTGGTCGTCGACCAGCAGCCAGCGGCCGTCCTGGCGCCTGCGCTCCTGGGGGCCGGCGCGCTGTTGGCGGATGCGCATGCGCTCCGCCAGCCAGGCCTCCTCGCGGCCGACGGCATCCGGAAACAGCCCGAGCGCGATGCCAGCGCGCAGGTGCTCGCTGTAGTGGCAGCCGGGGCGCGCATGCGCCGCCACGGCGCTGTTGAACTCCAGAAAGCGGCGGTTGGCGATCACGATGCGGTCCTCGGCATCGGTGAGCACGATCATCTCGCCCAGGTTTTCCAGCCCGTCGCGCAGGCGCGCCTCGGCGCGGCGCGCCTCGTCCTCGGCGGCGCGCTTCGCGGAGACGTCCTGGATCACCGAGACCACCTTGCGCCCGCCCTCGATGGCGGTGATGGTCACGTTCACCCACAGGGGCCGGCCGTCGCGGCGCAGGTAGCGCTTCTCGCGCGAATAGGACACCAGTTCCCCGGCGGCGATGCGCCGGTTGAAATCGGCCGACAGCGCGCGATCGGACTCCGGCGTGAGTTCCACCGAACTGGTGGCCAGCAGTTCTTCCCGCCGGTAGCCGAGCATCTCGCAGAGGCGGTCGTTGACCTCCAGCCAGCGCCCGCCGACCTCGCGCACGCCCATGCCGACCCCCGTGTTGTCGAAGAACGCGCGCAGCCGGGCCTGTGCCTCGGGATCGGGCGCGGCCGGCCCGCCGTGCGAAGCTCCCCCGTCTTCCGGTCCCTGTGCCACCCGGGCGTCTCCTCCGACTCGAACCGCTCGCATGAAGGCGGCTCAAGTCAAAGTGTGCGCCATTTCGCTTGAGCCCGCCACGCCGGCGACCGATCATGCCCTTGCACGCCCGCCATCCGGGCGTCGGAGCGAAGCCCGCCGCCACCCGGTTGGCCCGCACTGCGCCGGCCGGGCGCCATGCGCCCCCGAAGCCGGCACTGTCCCATGCGCCCCGCCGCGCAGGCGCGGGCGCGCCCGCAATCCCCGGACGGAGAATCCCATGACCATGGCCGACCGCGACGGCTGGATCTGGTTCGACGGCGCCCTGTGCCCCTGGCGCGAGGCCGCGACCCACGTGCTCACCCATACACTCCACTACGGCCTCGGCGTCTTCGAGGGCCTGCGCGCCTACCCGACCTCGCGCGGCGCGGCGATCTTCCGGCTCGCCGACCACACGCGCCGGCTGATGGAATCGGCGCGCATCATGGGCCTGGACATGCCCTTCGAGGCCGCCACCCTGGCCGCGGCGCAATGCGAGGTGGTGCGCGCCAACCGCCTGCCGGCCGCCTATGTGCGCCCGCTGGTGTTCCTCGGCGCCGAGAAGATGGGCGTCGATCCGACCGGCACGCGCGTGCATGTCGCCGTCGCCGCCTGGAACTGGGGACGCTACCTGGGCGAGGACGCCCATGCACGCGGCATCCGGGTGAAGATCTCCTCGTTCGCCCGCCACCACGTCAACGTGCAGATGTGCCGCGCCAAGTCGGTTTCGACCTACGCCAACTCCATCCTCGCCAACCGCGAGGCGCGCGCCGACGGCTACGACGAGGCGCTGCTGCTCGACACCGACGGCTTCGTCGCCGAGGGGTCGGGCGAGAACGTGTTCATGGTGCGCGACGGCGCGCTGGTCGAGCCGGAGATCACCTCGGCGCTGGACGGCATCACGCGGCGCACCCTGCTCACGCTGGCCCGCGAGGAAGGCATCCCCGTCCTCTCGCGCCGCATCACCCGCGACGAGCTCTACGTGGCCGACGAGGTGTTCTTCACCGGCACCGCGGCCGAGGTCACCCCCGTGGTGGAGGTCGACCGCCGCGCGATCGGCGACGGCCTACCCGGACCGGTGACCCGGCGGCTGCAGGCGCGGTTCTTCGCGTGCGTGCGCGGCGAAGATGCCGCGCACGCCGACTGGCTCACGCCGGTGGGATGAGGGCTCAGGCGCCCCAGACGTCCTGCGCGGTCTCGATCACCAGGCGCAGCTTGTTGCGCTGCGCCTCGACGGCGATGTTGTTGCCGTGCACGGTGGACGAGAAGCCGCACTGGGGCGAGAGCGCCAGCTGTTCCAGCGGCGCGTACTTCGCGGCCTCGTCGATGCGGCGCTTGAGGGCATCCTTGGATTCCATCTGGTCGAACTTGGTCGTCACCAGGCCCAGCACGACGGTCTTGCCCTTGGGCAGGAAGCGCAAGGGGCGGAAGTCGCCGGAGCGGTCGTCGTCGTACTCGAGGAAGTAGGCGTCGACGTCCATCTCGGCCAGGAGCGCCTCGGCCACCGGCTCGTAGTTGCCCGCCGCCGCGTGGGTGCTCTTGAAGTTGCCGCGGCACAGGTGGATCGCCAGCGTCATGCCGGCCGGCTTCTGCGCGACCACCTTGTTGATGAACTTCGCGTAGCGGTGGGGCAGCTCGTTGGGGTCGTCGCCGCGCGCCCGCGCCGCCTCGCGCATGCGCTCGTCGCACAGGTAGGCCAGGTTGGTGTCGTCCATCTGCACGTAGGTGCAGCCGGCGGCCGCCAGCGAACGCAGTTCGGCCCCGTAGGCGGCCGCGACGTCGTCGTAGAAGGCCGGCTCGAGCTCGGGATAGTGGTCCTTGCTGATGCCGGCGCGCCCGCCGCGGAAGTGCAGCATGGTGGGCGAGGGGATCGTGACCTTGGGGGTGCGGCCCGCGGACACCCGGCCCTTCAGGTACTCGAAGTCGGCGCGCTGGATGTCCTTCGCGTGGTGCACCTTGCCGGTCACCTTCATGACCGGCGGCGCCAGTTCGGTCTTGCCGTCCGGCTTCAGGATGGCCACCGGAATGTCGCATTCCACCCCGCCCAGCTGCTCGAGGAAGTCGATGTGGAAGTAGGTGCGACGGAACTCGCCGTCGGTGATGGACTTGAGGCCCACCTCCTCCTGGAAGCGCACGATCTCGGCGATCGCACGGTCCTCGACCTCGCGCAGGGCCGCCGCGTCGATCTCTCCGCGCGCCTTCCTTTCGCGCGCCTCCAGCAGGTACTGCGGTCGCAGGAAGCTGCCGACGTGGTCGTAGCGGGCGGGAAGCGGGTAGGTGGCGCTGCTCATGACTGGGGTCTCCGGTGGGCCTGGGGCTTGGTGGGTTCGCGGACGGCTGGGTTCGCGGGCGCCTGCGCGCCCCGTCAGGGATGGCGGCGCCGCCGGCGCGCATTATCGCAGCGTCGCCGCGCCGCGCGACGCCGGCCCGGCCGTCAGGACACGCGGCGCAGCGGCGCGGGGGCGACGGCGGCGGGCGCTCGCCAGGCCGCGCGCCAGGCGTCGAACTGGGCGGCCGGCAGCGGCTTGCTCATGAAGTAGCCCTGGCCGGTGTCGCACCCCGCCTGCCGCAGGAGGTGCCAGATCGCCTCGTTCTCGATGCCTTCGGCCACCACCTTCAGGCCCATGTTGTGCCCGAGGTCGATGGTCGAGCGCACGATGATGGCGTCGTCGCGGTCGGCTTCCATGCCGGCCACGAATGACCGGTCGATCTTCAGCTCGTCGACCGGCAGGCGCTTGAGATAGGCCAGCGACGAGTAGCCGGTGCCGAAATCGTCGATCGACAGGCGAAAGCCCATCGCATGCAGCGCGTCGAGGGTGTTCTGCGCGCGCTGCGGGTCGTCCATGATGGCGCTCTCGGTGATCTCCAGGCAGAAGCAGTCGGCCGGCACGCCGTGGCGCGCGAGCATCGCCGCGAAGCGCTGCGGCAGGTCGAGGTTCACCAGGTCCCGGGTGGAGAGGTTCACCGCGATGACCAGCGATTCGCCTGCCGCGCGCCAGCGCGCCGCCTGCTCGACCGACTTCTCCATCACCCAGCGCGTGATCTCGGTGATGAAGCCGGTCTGCTCGGCGAAGGGAATGAAGTCGCCCGGCGGCACGAAGCCGCGGCGCGGGTGGATCCAGCGCACCAGGGTCTCGACCCCGGAGACGCCGCCGTCGGCGAGCGACAGCTTGGGCTGGAAGTAGAGCACCAGTTCGTCGGCCAGGACGGCATTGCGCAGCTCCGAGAGCATCGACAGGGTGGTCTCGCTGCCGCGGTCGAAGGCCGGGTCGTAAGCCAGCACGCCGGCTTGCCGCTGCTTGGCCGCGTACATCGCCACCTCGACGCGCGAAAGCAGGGTCGGCGCGTCGCCGGCGCTCTCCGGATAGGCGGCGATGCCGATGCCGGCGCTCATGTCGACCAGTTGCTCGGCGACCCGGATCGGCGCCTGCATCGCGCCATGCACGCGCCCGGCGATCTGGCGCGCCCGCTCCAGGTCCTGGCCCGGCAGCAGCACCGCGAACTCGTCGCCGCCGAGGCGGGCGACCTGGTCGCCGCTGCGCACCACGATGCCCTCCAGCCGTCGCGCCACCTCGGTGAGCAGCGCGTCGCCGAAGGCGTGGCCGAGCACGTCGTTGACATGCTTGAAGCGGTCGAGGTCGAGCATCAGCACCGCGCAGGGCGCGCCGGCCGCGCGCGCTGCGTCGATCGCCTCCTCGAGGCGCGCGAGGAAGCGGTCGCGGTTCGGCAGCCCGGTGAGGCGGTCCCAGTAGGCCAGGCGGGTGATCTGCGCCTCGCGCTCGGCGATGCCCTCGCGCATCTGGTTGAAGGCCCGCGCCAGCGCGACGATCTCCCGATCGCCCTCCTCGGCGACCGCGATGTCGTAGCGCCCGGCGCCGAGGTCGCGGGCACTGCGGGCCAGGGCGCTCAAGGGCCGGATCACGCGGCGCGCCGTGAGCATGCTCGCCACCACCGACAGGGCCAGCCCGGTGAGCGTGAGCACCGCGAGCGTGACCTGCAGGCGGTTGAACGGGGCCGCCGCCTCGCCGATCGAGCGCTGGAGGACGGCGACCAGGGTGCCGTCGGCAGGCATCGCCACGGCCAGCATGCCGGTCTCGTCGCCATCCAGCGGCAAGGCGGCGACCTCGCCCGCCCGGGGCATCGGCAGCGCGGCGAGCAGCGCGCGCCTGGCCGGATCCTGCCGCTTTCCAGCCAGCGGGGCCCGTCGCGCATTCCATGGACGAAGGACAGGTCGAGGCTTGCCAGCGCGCGCATGTCGTTGATCAGCGGCACGTCGATGGCGAAGCCCATCATCACCCAGCCGATCACCAGCGGCGCCCTGACCGGCACCGCCACGACCTCGTAGACCCGCCCGCCGGCCACCGCGTGGGTCGAGGCCCATCCTTCGCGCCCGGCCGCGTCGATCAGGCGCCCCACGTTCGCGCCGTCGAGGATCCACGGGCCGGCCCGGCCTTCCCCCATGCTGCTGCTCATGAGCCTGCCGTCCGCCGCGAAGTAGGCATTGAGGGTGGCGCCGATGCGCGCGCCGTGGTTATGCAGCGCGGAGGCGACCGTCTCGTGGTCGCCGGAGGCCACCGCGGTGCGGAAGCCGTAGTCGGCGGCCAGCACCCGTGCACCCTGCGCGAGCTTGGCCGCGTTCTGCTCGACCAGGCGCTGGAACATGCGCTCGCCCACGCGCAGCTGCTCGCCGACCGAGGCACGCGCGTGGCCCTCGATGGCCGTGCGGATGGACAGGAAGCCCGCCGCCTGCACCAGCGCGAGCAGCGCCAGCACCATCAGCGTGATGCGCGCGCGCAGGCTCGGAATGCGCAGCCCGCGCCAGGCGGATGGCGCGACACCAGGCTTCATCGCGCCCCCCGCCCGGGCCTCGACGCGCACCGCCAGGCTCGCCTCACCCGAAAGCCGCACCGCCTGCTCATGGGCGACCTCGATCTCGGGGCGCGCCGGGAGCCACACCTTGAGGCGATAGTCGCCGTCCGGCATGCCCTCGATGCGCACCCGGCCGGCGGCGTCGGTCCTGCCCAGCCACGGCGTGTCGACGACCCGCACGAAGGCGCTCATGGTGTCGTGGATGTTGCAGCCGAGCACCACCGTGCCGGGCTTGTCGAACACCACCGGGTTGGCGGGCACGCCCGCGTAGAGCTTGATCTCGAACAGCTTGGCCTGCGACAGCGAATAGACGTGGTGGCGCACCGTGTCGAGATTGGGGAAGTGCACCGGCTGGCCGACCTGCACGACGGTGACGGCCTGGACGAAACGGCGGTCCTTCTGCTCGATGACGACGCTGCGCGCACGGTAGGCCGGGGCGCGGCCCGCCACCGGCTCGAGGAATACCGCGGCGTCCTCGAGCGCCCTGCCCTGTGCGTCCGAGACTGTCGCCACCAGGGTGGCGGCCTCGAGCCACACGGGGCACACCATACCCGCGACCCAGAGACCCCACCGCCAACCGCCCTTGCGCATCCGCATGCCATCCCACCCGGCGGAACCTCAGGTCCGCATCCCCTGGCTTAACGGCAGCCAGGCGGTGGAAATTGAGGGTTGGCCGGAGGGACCGGCCGGCGGCCCCTCAGCCCGGGGCCAGGGCCAGGCTTTGCTGCGCGGCGGGCCGCACGCCCTCGAGCGCCAGCAGCCAGGCCTTGGTCGGCAGGCCACCGGCGTATCCGGTGAGCGCGCCGTCGCCGCCGACCACGCGGTGACACGGCAGGACGATGGCGATCGGGTTCTGCCCGTTGGCCGCGCCCACCGCGCGCACCGCGCGTGGCGCGCCAATGCGCCGCGCCTGTTCGGCATAGGTGGCCGTGCGGCCGGCGCGGATGGCGCGCAGGGCCAGCCAGGCGCGGGACTGGAACCCGGTGCCGCCGGTACGCACCTCGAGGGCATCGACGGCGCCCACGTCTCCCGCCAGGTAGCGCGCCAGCGCGACGGCCGCGGCGGTGGGGCGCGGCGCCGCTTCGCGCCGGTGCGCGCCGAATCGCCGCACGAGCAATCGCTCCAGGCGCGCCTCGTAGCCCACGAAATCGACCGCGCACACCGCGCCCTGCGCATCGGTCACCACCCGCACGCCGGGAAACGGCGCTCCCGGCGGTGCCGCGACGCACGCCTCGTGAAATGTCTCGACTGCCTGGGTCATGATCATGCTCCGTGCTTATGCCGCGTCACGCGGGTTGTGGTTCCACAAGGCCTGCGCCGCATACGAGCGCCAGGGCCGCCAGCGTTCGGCGTGGCGCGCCAGTTCGCGCGGCGTGTCCGCGATGCCCAGCGCGCGTGCCGCCTTGAGCAGCCCCAGGTCGGCGGCCGGAAAGGCGTCCGGCTCGCCGAAGCCGCGCATGGCGACGTACTGCGCGGTCCAGGAGCCGATGCCCGGCAGCGCCGTCAGCGCGGCCTCGAACGCCTCGAGGCCCGTGTAGCGCTCGCGCCAGGCGGGCGTGGCCTCGACATGCCGCGCCAGGGTGATGATCGATGCGGCCCGGGCGCGCACGATGCCCAGCGCCGCGAGATCCCCGACCTCGAGCCCGGCCAGCCGTGCGGCCGAGGGGAACAGCCGGTCGAGGCCGCCCGGGCCCTCGAAGGGCGCGCCGAAGCGACGCGTCAGCCGACCCGCCAGGGTGGTGGCGGCGGCCACGCTGACCTGCTGGCCGAGGATGGCACGCACCGCGAGCTCGAACGGATCCCAGGCACAGGGCACGCGCGGCAAGCCGCGGCCCAGGGCCGGCGCCAAAAGCGGATCGGCACCCAGGTGCGCGGCGATGCGCGCATGCGGCCCGGAGAGGTCGAACATGCGCCGCACCCGCGCGACGATGCGCGGCAGGCCGCGCGGATCGGGCGCGCGCACGGCCAGGGTCGCCTGGCCACCGGCCTGTTCGACGGCGAACCAGCCGGCGCCCTCCCCCGCACCGATGGCGCGCGCATAGCGCAGGCCCTCGACCACCTCGACCCCGGCGAACAGGCGCGCCCGGTAGAACGCCAGCAGGCGGTCGAACCCCGGCGCGTCCAGCGCCCCGAGGCGCAGCCGGACCGCGCCCCCGGCATCGCCGCCGGCGGCCGGCAGCGCGCGCCGCATCGCGCCGGGCGCCTGCCCGTAGGCCGCCGCCATCGCGGCGTTGAAGCGCCGCACGCTCGCGTAGCCGGCCGCGAACGCCACCTCGGTCATCGGCAGGCGCGTTTCCTCGATCAGCTGGCGCGCGAACAGGGCGCGGCGCGCCTGCGCGACCTCGACCGGCGAGGCACCCAGATGCTCGGAGAACAGCCGGCGCAGGTGCCGGTCGGTCACGCCGATGCGCGCGGCGAGGTCCGCAAGCGAGCCGTCGTCGAGCGCGCCGGCTTCGATGGCCTCCAGCGCGTGCGCCACCAGGGACGAGCCGGCCGACTGCGCGTCCAGCGCGCGCGGCGCGCGCTCGGGCCGGCAGCGCAGGCAGGGCCGGAAGCCCGCCGCGAAGGCCGCCGCCGCGCTGGCGTGGAACTCGACATTGCGCCGCTTGGGCGTGCGGGCCGGGCAGACCGGCCGGCAGAAGATGCCGGTGGTGCGCACGGCGACGAAGAAACGTCCGTCGAAGCGCGCGTCGCGCGTCTCGTAGGCGCGGTAGCAGGTCTCGGCGTCGAGGGCGGTGGCATCCATGGCGCTACTGTAGCGCCGGTCCCCCTGGGGCCACCGGCCGTTTCCGGACATCGATGACCGCGCTGCGATGCCCTCAGTGCGCGGGTTCGAGCACGATGTCGCCGTACCAGGCAGCCGCCTGGCCGCCGGTGTTGTCGGTGTCGGTCATGATGCCGATGGCGGTGATCGGCCCCGGTTCCTCGCCGAAGGCGCGCCGGAAATCCTCGAGCAGGTTGCGCCGGACCGACTGCCACTGGCCCAGGCGGTCGGGCCCGCTGTCGACCACGATCATGCGGATGCGCTCGGTGAAGCGGCTCGGGATCACCGTCTCGCGCGGCGTTTCGCGCGCCCAGATGTACATGAGGGTGGCGAACGGCAGTTCCTGCCCCGTGACCGCCTTGACCTGGGCGGCGAACATGCGCTCGGAGAAGTCGAGCTTGTTGCGGTCGCCGTCGAAGCGCACGACCAGGCGCAGGGGTGAATCCTCGAACGCGCTGCGGGTGTTGTCCTGGTCGCGGATCAGCGCCTCGGTCTTCCAGCGCCAGCGCAGTTCGGTGTGGCGATGCGGGTCGAGGCGGTCCAGCGCATGGATCAGCATCGAGGCCGATCCGTCGGCGCGCGCCTCGACCACCGTGGCGCCGTCCTTGGCGACCAGGCCGTACTGGGTCGGGCGCTTGAAGCGCGCCAGGTTCCACTTCTGCCAGCCGCCGGGCAGCATGCCGCCGGGTTCGCCTAAGGAAAAGCGCGTCACGCCCGACAGGGCCACCACCGGCTCGGGTTCCGGTGCGCGCGTGGCGCAGGCCGCGAGCGCGAGGGCGCAGGACGCCACCGTCAGGCGGCGCGCGATCGTCGCAAGTCTCTCCATGCTCCGCGTTGTCCTGGTTGGCGGCTGCATGGCCGCACGAGGGCGCGATCATAGCGCGGCGTGCGGGTTGTCCGGCGGTTGCGGTGCAGGGCGAATTCGTGTGCAATGCCGCCATGGCCGAACGCAAATACGACATCAGCGTGCACGTGCGCACGCAATTCGTGCCGGAGCAATCCGACCGCGAACGCGGCCCCTACGTGTTCGCGTATTTCGTGACCATCCGCAACACGGGCAAGGTGGCCGCGCAACTGCTGAGCCGCCACTGGATCATCACCGATGCCGAGGGGCGTTCGCAGGAGGTGCGCGGCGCCGGCGTGGTGGGCCAGCAGCCGCTGCTCAAGCCCGGCGAGGAGTACCAGTACCAGAGCGGCACGCCGCTCGCGACGCCGGTGGGCACCATGCGCGGCAGCTACCAGATGGTGGCCGAGGACGGTACCCGCTTCGAGGCGCCGATCCCCGAGTTCGTGCTGTCGATGCCGCGGACACTCCACTGAGCGCAGCGCGCGAAAGTGCAAACCTACTTTCGCGCGGACTGACATGCTGCGAATCGCCGGCGGAGCCGGTCGATTCGCAGGCTGAAAACCCTAGGCAAAACCTTGCGCCGCTGGATCAATCGACTGATCACACCGCCACTCATGTTCGTGGCGGCGCTGCTGCTGTTCGTCGAGGAGGTGCTGTGGGAGGCGGCCAAGCGCCTGATGGCGGCCATCGGCCGGCTGCCGCTGGTCCACGCGCTCGAAGCGCGCATCGCCCTGCTGCCGCCCTACGGCGCGATGGCGGTGTTCCTCGCGCCCGGGACACTGCTGCTGCCGGTGAAGATCGCGGCGCTGTGGCTGATCGGGCACGGCCACGCGCTCCTCGGGCTGCAGGTGATCGTGGCGGCCAAGCTGGTCGGCACCGCGCTGGTGGCGCGCATCTTCACGCTCACCCGCCCGACGCTGATGACGCTCGCGTGGTTCGCCGCGCTCAACGGCTGGATCATGCGCTGGCGCGAACGGCTCTACGGTTTCGTGAAGGCCAGCGCGGCATGGCAGCGGCTGTCGGCCATGCGCGAGTCCGTTCGCACGGCCGTGCGCGCGTGGCGGGCGCGGCAGAAGCCCGGCCGCCTGGCACGACGCCTGGACGCGATCCGCCGCTGGCGGCGGCGCGGCGCGGATTCGTGACGGGTTGCCCGCGCTCCTGAGAAAATCGCGGGTTTTCAGGAATCGCGCCCGTCCTTGTCGCCCGGCTTTTCCGGCGGCTTGCGCTTCGACGGCAGGGTCCACCACACGATGAACACGGCAAGCGCGAGCACCAGCGCCATTTCCAAATAGATGATCCACATCCCGCTATCGAACACGTGCCTGCCCCGCCTGCCGCGATGGGCCGCGATTCTAGCCGTGCTGCTGGTCGCCCGCCTGTACGACGCCCGCGCCGCCGCCCGCCGTGCCGCCGCCGGCTCCGGGCGGCGCCGCGCCGGCTGCGCCGCCCGCGCCGCAGGCCTGCACGCCGGCACCGGCGCAGGCCTGTGCGCCGTGCAATTGCGAGAAGCCGCCCGAACCGCCGCCCAGGCCGGCCTGGACGCGCGTCGATTTCGGCCAGTTGCCCGGCTGGGGCGCGGACAACCCTGCGGAGGCCTGGCGCGCCCTGCTGGCCAGCTGCGGCACCCTGAAGCGCAACACCGTCTGGCGCGCCGCCTGCGAGGAGGCCGAGCGCACCCCGGCGACCCAGGCGCGTGCCTTCATCGAGTCGCGCCTGGTTCCCTGGCGCCGCGTCGATGCCGTCAGCGGCGCGGCCGTGCCGGGGCTCGTCACCGGCTACTACGAGCCGCTGCTCACCGGCAGCCGGCAGCGGCGCGGCGCCTACGTGCATCCGGTCTATGGCGTGCCGGACGACCTGCTGACCATCGACCTGGGCGACCTGCGCCCCGACCTCAGGGGCCAGCGCCTGCGCGGCCGGCTGGAAGGCCGCAAGGTGGTGCCCTACTGGTCGCGCGCGGAGCTCGAAGCCGGACGCGGGCAACTGGGCGGACGCGAACTGCTCTACGTCGACGACCCCATCGACCTGTTCTTCCTGATGATCCAGGGCTCGGGCCGCGTGCGGCTGGAGAACGGCGTGACGGTGCGGCTCAACTACGCGGACCAGAACGGCCATCCCTACCGGTCGGTGGGGCGGCTGCTGATCGATCGCGGGGACCTGAAGCCCGAGCAGGCCTCCATGCAGGGCATCAAGGCCTGGGCACGCGCCAACCCGGGCAGGCTCAGCGAACTGCTCAATGCCAACCCGAGCTACGTGTTCTTCCGCGAGACCGGATCGAGCACCGGCGACGGCGCGGAACTGCCGGGGCCGCAGGGGGCGCTGGGCGTGCCGCTGACCACCGCCCGTTCGCTGGCGGTGGACCCCGGGTTCATTCCGCTGGGCGCGCCGGTGTGGCTGGCGACCACCTGGCCGCTGTCGACCAAGCCGCTGGAACGCCTGATGCTGGCGCAGGACACCGGCGGGGCGATCCGCGGCGTGAACCGCGCGGACTTCTTCTGGGGCTTCGGCGAGGAGGCCGGGCGCGAAGCCGGCCGCATGCGCCAGACGGGCGAGCTGTGGCTGCTGTGGCCGGCCGGGGCGGGCGAGCCGCCGCGCTGATGCCCTGACATGCAACGAGGGGCCCTCACGGGGCCCCTCGTCCTGGAGAGCTGCCGGCCTCAGGCGGCCTGGCGCTCGGCGCGGCGGCGCTCGTGTTCCTTCAGATGCCGTTTGCGCAGGCGGATGCTCTTGGGCGTGATCTCGACCAGTTCGTCGTCGGCGATGAATTCCACCGCCTTCTCCAGCGTCAGTTCGATCGGCGGCACCAGGCGCACGGCCTCGTCGGTGCCGGAAGCGCGCACGTTGGTGAGCTGCTTGCCCTTGATCGGATTGACCACCAGGTCGTTGTCGCGGCTGTGGATGCCGATGATCATGCCCTCGTAGAGCGCGTCGCCGGGCGAGACGAACATGCGGCCGCGATCCTGCAGCTTCCACAGGGCGTAGGCGACGGCCGCGCCGTCGTCCTGGCTGATCAGCACGCCATTGCGGCGCTCGTCCATGTCGCCCTTGACCGGACCGTAGTCGTCGAAGATGTGGCTGGCCATGCCGGTGCCGCGCGTCAGCGTGAGGAATTCGCCCTGGAAGCCGATCAGGCCGCGCGCCGGGATGCGGTACTCGAGGCGGGTGCGGCCACGGCCGTCGGCCTGCATGTCCTGCAGGTCGCCGCGGCGACGTCCCAGTTCCTCCATCACGGCGCCCTGGTGGCCGTCCTCGACGTCGACGGTCAGGAGTTCGTAGGGCTCCTGCTTGACGCCGTCGATCTCCTTCATCACCACGCGCGGGCGGCCGACGGCCATCTCGTAGCCTTCGCGGCGCATGTTTTCCAGCAGGATGGTCAGGTGCAGTTCGCCGCGACCGGAGACGATGAAGGTGTCGGAATCGGCGGTGAATTCGACGCGCAGCGCGACGTTGGACTGCAGCTCGCGCTCGAGCCGCTCACGGATCTGGCGGCTGGTGACGAATTTGCCTTCCTTGCCGGCCAAAGGCGAGGTGTTGACCATGAAGTTCATGGTGAGCGTGGGCTCGTCGACCTTGAGCAGCGGCAGGCCGACCGGCTTGACCGGGTCGGTGATGGTGACGCCGATGCCGACCTCCTCCACGCCGTTGATCAGCACGATGTCGCCGGCCTCGGCCTCGGGCACCACGGTGCGCTCGAGGCCCTTGAACACCTGCACCTGGTTGATCTTGGCCATCTTGGGCGTGGCGTCCGGCCCGTTCATCACCGCGACCTGCTGGCCCGAGCGGATGCGGCCCTGGGTGACGCGGCCGATGCCGATGCGCCCGACGAAGGACGAATAGTCGAGCGAGCAGATCTGCAGCTCCAGCGGCGCCTCGGGGTCGGCCGGGCGCACCGGCACGTGCTTCAACACCGCCTCGAACAGGGGGCGCATGTTGTCTTCCGGCCTGGTGTGGTCCAGCGTGGCCCAGCCGTTGAGCGCCGAGGCATAGACCACCGGGAAATCGAGCTGCTCCTCGGTGGCGCCGAGCTTGTCGAACAGGTCGAAGGTGTGGTTCACCACCCAGTCGGGCCGCGCACCGGGACGGTCGATCTTGTTGACCACCACGATGGGCTTCAAGCCCAGCGCCAGCGCCTTGCGGGTGACGAAGCGCGTCTGCGGCATCGGGCCTTCGACGGCGTCGACCAGCAGCAGCACGCCGTCGACCATCGAGAGCACGCGCTCGACCTCGCCGCCGAAATCGGCGTGTCCGGGCGTGTCGACGATGTTGATGTGGGTGCCTTCGTAGTCGACCGCGCAGTTCTTGGCCAGGATGGTGATGCCGCGCTCCTTCTCCAGGTCGTTCGAGTCCATGACGCGCTCGGCGACGTGCTGGTGGGCGGCGAAGGTGCCGGCCTGCTGGAGCAGCTTGTCGACCAGCGTGGTCTTGCCGTGGTCGACGTGGGCGATGATGGCGATGTTGCGCAGATTGCGGGACATGGAAACCTCGGAAGCGGCCGCGGCAGGCGTGTGGGCGGCCGCAGGCGACGGGGCGCGCCGGCAAGCCGAATGCTGCGGCGCAAAACGCGCGATTCTACCCGCCAAACGTCACGAAAGCCATTGTTTTTTCAGAGAAACCGGCTTTTTCGTGCGCTGCAACGGTGCATCGGGCAGGCGCCGGCCGCGACAGGCCGGGGACATCCACGGCGCCGTGGTCAGGCTTGGGCGGAGCCGGTGCCCTGGCGCGCCATCCACGCCACGCGCACCCTGGCCCGCGCCAGCGCCTCATCCTGCGTGGTGAACACCTCGCCGGCGTGGCGGTGCAGGCTGTACCACCCCTTGAGGTCTTCCGCGTCCCGGCGGTATTCCTCGAAGCCGTAGGTGCCGTCCTCGCGCAGGAAGAAGTCGACGCAATGGTCGCCTTCGGGACTGCTGATGGAATCGACCACGCGCGCGGGCATGCCCGCGCGGCCCTAGAGTCCCACCACGGGCCGCAGCAGCATGACCACCGCCGCCGCCCCCAGCCACGCGCCGATGCGCTTGAAAAGCCCGGTGTCGAGCGCGCCCGGCGCCGCCGTCGGCGAACCGCCCAGCCCCAGCACCAGCGCATGCGCCGGCAGCGCGACGGTGAGCAGGATGGCCGCGATGAATTCCACGGTGCCGGCCTTCGCCTCGCCGCCGAACCGGGACCAGATGAAGGGCCAGGCCGCGGCCGCTATGGCGCCCGCGATGGCGGCGGGTGATGGGGGTGGGACGAAGATTCATCGGCGGATGGGTCCGGAGCACAAACGCGCCCATGATGCCAGCTTCACGCTCCCTCCCCTTGCCGGCGAGGCGCCGCAACGCAACAGCACGGCCGCGATGAATTCCACAGTGTCCGCGCCGGCCGGTTGCCCGAAGCCGGCTCACAGGGCGGGCCAGGGGGCCGCTGCGACAGCGACCGCAGCGGTAGCGCTAGCGGTCAAGCGACGCTTTGCAACTTCATGGGTCACAGGACACAACCCGGACTACGTTGCAGCCCTGGGTTTGATCACGCGGGGGCAAGAACACCCCCGCACGACCAACAGCGAGAAGACGGGATCCGTTCTTCCCGTCACGAACCTACCAGCAGCAGGGTAGCAGGCCCGCACAGCACGCCGCACCGGCGACACAGCAGGCGGCGGCAAACGCCGCGACCGAGAACGTGGAGCCGCCGATGGCAACGACTGCCTTGGCATACATGGACTTCATGGTCGATCTCCCAGGCGCGCGCGCCAACAGTAAACCCATCAGTCTTCAGGGATTTCAGACTCGCCAGAGTCACGCAGACATCCCGACGCCCGATTTTACAGCCGCCGGCGACCGGAACACCCAAGCGCGATGAGCCCGCAAGCCGCGCCGGTTCGGCCTGCCAGCGCGGCGTGGCGTCAGGAATCCGCCCCCGCCGGCGGCGCCACGCGCATCACCTCGTCGAAGGTGGTCACGCCTGAGGCGATCTTGAGCGCGCCGGAGACGCGCAGCGGCTTCATGCCTTCCTTGTAGGCCTGCTCGCGCACCTTGGCGATGTCGGTGGTCGGGGTGATGAGGCGCTTGACCTCGCTGCTCATGGTGAGCACCTCGTAGATGCCCATGCGGCCGATGTAGCCGGTGTTGCGGCATTCCACGCAGCCCACGGGCCGGTAAACGCGTTTGGGGCAGTCGGAGGTGAAGGGGTCGACGAGTTCGTCCCACAGCTTTTCGTGCCGCTGCGGCGAGGGCATCTTGCAGGTGGGGCAGAGGATGCGCACCAGGCGCTGGGCCATGATGCCCAGCACGGTGGCGTTGATCAGGTACGAGGGCACGCCGATGTCGAGCAGGCGGGTGATCGCCGAGGGGGCGTCGTTGGTGTGCAGGGTGGAGAGCACCAGGTGGCCGGTGAGCGCGGCCTGGATGGCCATCTCGGCGGTTTCCAGGTCGCGGATCTCGCCCACCATGATGATGTCCGGATCCTGGCGCATGAGGGCCCTCAGACCCTCGGCGAAGGAGAGGTCGATCGCGGTTTGCACCTGCATCTGGTTGAACGAGGCCTCGACCATCTCGATCGGGTCCTCGATGGTGCAGACGTTCACCTCGGGCGTGGCCAGCTGCTTGAGCGTGGAATAGAGCGTGGTGGTCTTGCCCGAACCGGTGGGCCCGGTCACGAGGATGATGCCGTGCGGCCGCGAGGTCATGTCGGCCCAGCGCTCGCGGTCGGCCTCGGAGAAGCCCAGTTCGGTGAAGTCGCGCACCAGCACTTCGGGGTCGAAGATGCGCATGACCACCTTCTCGCCGAAGGCGGTGGGCAGGGTCGAGAGGCGCAGTTCCACCTCGGCGCCGTCGGCGGTGCGGGTCTTCAGGCGCCCGTCCTGCGGGCGGCGCTTCTCGGCCACGTCCATGCGCCCGAGAATCTTGATGCGCGAGGTCATCGCCGCGAACACCGAGGGCGGCACCTGGTAGACCTGGTGCAGCACGCCGTCGATGCGGAAGCGCACCACGCCCTGCTCGCGCCGGGGTTCGAGGTGGATGTCCGAGGCGCGCTGCGA
>JAZKJV010008703.1:0-228787 GCA_037367405.1 Ottelia alismoides
TTACATTCTCACTCGGCGCTTTCCCTCCTCGTGTACAACATGCTATACTTAGGATTATTTCATCCTAAGATAGGGGGAAATCCCGAGACCCTTGGATTTCTATTCTTTGATTCTCTTTATACAAACCATTCCTTTTCACTTCCATATGTCCTCTTCAATCGCTCTTGACTCTGAGGACATCGTTCGAGCTAAGTATAGGGGGTGTGTATATTTCATATATACTTTAGCCATAACTCGTACTTTGTGTGAGTGTGTTAATAAATAACAATGGCTAAAAATCATAAAATCATATAAAATTCAAAAAAAATTCCCTTGTATATAAAATTCATCTTGCACATACTTATTTATTTATTTATAAAAATTATTTTTGTACAAATGATTGTAAAATTTTTTGTGAAAATAGTTTGTAAATATTTTCATATCAAATTATGTATATAGTACAAAATTTTTGTAAAATGTTTTGAAAACAAAAAGTTTGTAAAAACCTTGTGTAAATTTTTGTAATATTTTGCAAAACTTTGCATTCATGCATTACATCCATGTTTTCGAACATTTTTCCAAAAAAATTGCACATTTGTAAATATTTGTAAATAGAATCTTGTAAAACAGTGTTTCCCCAAATCATAGTTGACATTTAAACTGGCCTGGAATTAAATTGACAAATGGAACTTGGTTAAGACCTTAATCCACCTAACAATAAGAGGAACCTTATAGGGCTTAGGATTGAGACTTTCTCAGGTCCATTGGGACTTAATTCTTTGAGTCCACTAGGCTATGAGCATATGTCATCTTGATGAGCTTAAGTAGAGCACTTAACAACCACATGCATGACTCTCAGAGACAAATGGCTTTACTTGCACTAGCACTTTACACATAGCTCTCCACGGATGAGATGGTGAGGAGGCAGTTTCTTTGGCTTGGAGTAGCATATGAGGATAGTAATCTAGGCGGAACCTCTCTTCTTCTTATAGTGAAGGAAGTGCGTCTCAACTTGTTCTGGTGGTTATGAAGTCTAAAGACAGAAGTTGTGGGTTGCAATAAAGCTTCAAAAGAGGGATAGTCCTACCTGGCTCAAGAGGAAAAACTCCTTGTATATATCTGCACCATGTAGATATGTTGTACTGATGCACATGAAAAAAAAAGTGCAAAAGAAATGAACTCCAAAAAAACGGTGGGTCGATTGAAAATTTATAATCCCACCGGAGTGTATATAGTCAAATAAAGTAAAAGCTTATGGTATACATGTTCCATCTCATGAAGCTTGCAGCGGGAAACTCAGCTACACTGGTTAGAGCTCCCAAGGATACATGGCTACACTGGCCATGGTCCATCTCTTCTCCTCCCCTCTTCTGACCGGTTGCACTTGACTTAGAAGGGAATACCCCGCTTCTCAAGGAAAAAGGTTGCTAGACCGAGCATTAGAGTTACCGAGTTGGGGGAGGTTGTTTCTTTGTTACTTCTGAGGTGGGGGTGCTACATATCACTTGCACCGTACAAGGAAAGATTCATGGTCATTAGAGTTTGTGTATGTAGACTTGTTCTGATCTGGTTTACTGAGGAGTCTTGACCATAGATTGGTGGAACTTAGAGGCTGTTAAGTTTTAAGCTTAAGTCCAAATAAGGTCCAACAAATTAATAATCCAAAGGTCTGACCGAGCTCCATATTTCAATTTAATGAAGGAAAGTTTAAATAATCAACCCTGATTTCACCTCTTTTTTCTTTTTATTTCTCTTTTGCACTTCTTTTTCAAATAAGTGTTTACTAAGGGACTAGCAAAAGTAAAGTATAGGGGGTGATGAATCCCAATTCATCACTCTTTATTCCTTTATTTTAGCTAGAAACTTGAGCAAAATACCATGTAAATATGTGTAAATATCATAAATTACCAAAACACATGCATCCTGTAAATATGCATAATAGCATGTTTTTGTCAAAATAAAGAAATAAAGAAACACAAGAAAAAGAGAGAAATATTTAGAATAAATATTGATGACCTAATCTCAAGGGAGGGCTCAGCATGGGCCTAACCGCAAAAAAACCCAAGTAGAGAGAGATAGGGGTCATTCATACTTGTGTATATCCTATGTATATTAATAAATGTGATTTTCTCAAAAATAAAAATAAATATGTGTTCTATGTTTGTGCATATTCATAAAATAAAGCCAAAATAAAAAATGGAAAACAAAAATAAAAATAAAACAAAACCCCTCTCATCAGGTATATAGACCAAGTACATAGAATAACATATCTATTTATTTTCTCCTGTAAATAAATTAATAAAAATCCAATAAAAATATTTCTATATTTCATGGTGTAAATAAATAAAATAAAATCAGAAAAATAAAATAAATGAAAATAAAATAAAATCATTCCCACATTGTACATATACCATGTAAATGTGTATATAAAACTATTTATTTAGCTTATGTAAATACATCATAAAAATGAAATGAAAATACCTCATTATTCCAAATTTTATGTTGTAAATAAATAAAATATAAAATTGGAATAATTATATAAAAATAATTTTAAAATAAAATCAAAATTTCTTTTTATGTATATACCTACATATAATAATATAATGTAAATACCTTATTTAATTTTCAAAAAAATAAATAAAAATCACTAAAAAAATATTTGAAAATAAATAAACATTTTTCATGTTTTAATTTTTCGAAATAAAATCATTTAATATTTTTAATCGAATTTTCTACTAATTATTGAACGGGGGCTTCTGATTTGTCCACGGGGGATGTTGACCTCCGGTCAATCCCCCCCCCCCCCCCCGACCTTCCGCCCGCGGATCTTGCTCCAGACCTGACTTTGCCTAATTACCTAAGCCAGATCCAACCTCCGTTTACCCAAACCCTAGGTGCTAATTAACCCCCATTGACCCGAGATTCTCTCCCGACCATCTGCCTAGGGGTCCGTGCTTCACCAAGCCGGACCCGACCACTTCTTTTCGGACCGGCACCACTATATAGCTTCACCTCCGCCGCACTTTCCCAGATATCTTTGGCTTTCCCCCTCGACGCCAGTGAGCTCCGCTCCTCCACCAGAGTGACAGCCGCGTGTTGGAGTGTTGCAGCGAGGCCCGGGCAGCCGGGAACCATCGATCCGGCGACGATCATCGCCGTGCATCGCCGCGAGGTGCACCAAGCTTCGGGACTCGACCAACCCTTGAGGTAATGACCCCCGGAGCTCCCTGAGCTCTATCCCAGTCGACTTCAGCCACCTAGTAGGTCAGATCGTCTCTAGCTTCGCTTAATTTTAGGATTTTTAAATTTGCGCCGCCGGCCTTCGTCGGCCAACCCACTCCACTCCGACTACCCTTCTGACATTCCGACCACTCTACCACCTTCACCAGACTCCTCTCCACCTGTTGTACCCCTTCATTCCCCCTGGCTCGCCCCAGAGCATGGCTATCGTCCTCCTCCGCCACCGCTTCGCTGGAGGACTCCATACTGCCGCACCCTTCACCTTTCTCGTCCTCTAACGGGTCGAGGTGGTTTTCCCTCGACCCCGTGTTTCACCTGTGCAGGTAAAAATGCCCAAGGGACCTCATCTGGAGGTCCAACTCGGAGGCACAGGCAGTCCCATGTGCATTGCTTTGTCGGAGCTATCAAGACGCGCCTGGACTCATCGGACCTACCCAACCGCTGCGGATCGTCGTCAGGAACATTTCGCCCGACATAGCAGCTTCAGAGGATCTTTCCACCGTGAGTATCGAGCCGACGAACTCTGCAGGCGAGCTGTTCTTGGGGAAGGTTCAGTCACCATCCGATCGTTCTCCCTAGCCAAATTTCGATCTTGATCATCCATCTACGAGGAGCCAGTAGCCGTCGATATCTGCTAGGCATCGATCTGGACCGTTCACTCCAACGAAGAGGTGTCTTGTATCCACAATTGTCGGTCATCCACGTGGCGCCTCCTCATCCCTCCAATAATAAAGGGGTAAATTATACTTAGGCCCATGCTCTTTTGTTTTTGCTTTTTAGTCCTGTAAATATCTAGTGTAGTTGTTTTTATTGTGGGTATTTTGCATAGTGAACCTCTATGTTTACTGTATTTGCATTATAGT
Source organism: Ottelia alismoides (assembly GCA_037367405.1). NCBI lineage: Eukaryota > Viridiplantae > Streptophyta > Magnoliopsida > Alismatales > Hydrocharitaceae > Ottelia > Ottelia alismoides. Next base: position 4,083 of record JAZKJV010008703.1, read on the forward strand.
CCCTGTGTGAGTATACCACGTGCATCAACACGTGAGGGTCTGGTCTTTTTGCACTTTTTGTCCTGTATTTCCTAGATGTTATTGTTTGCATTTTTATAAATAGGATTTACATATATGCCCCTCCGTGTCTGACACACATGCATCGCACGCGCTTTCGTGGGATTTTTGCACAAGGGCCCCTGCACTTTCTTGATTTGTTACTGTTTGGCCCCTGAAACTATTTATCTTTGCATTTAGGTCCCTGTGTACTGTGTGCCTTGTTTTGATTGAATAAAATAGCAAATTAGATCCAAATTAGGTGAAATTTGAACACGTGGCTCCTGCCACAGTGTAAAAATTTCCCTAAATTTTTGATCCATTTTTTAGGCTTTTTGATATTTATAATAATTCAAAAACCATGATTTTTGATATTGTCTAACTTAGAAAATCAAAGCAAAATATAAAAACTCTTTTAAAAATTCTATAAAATTAGTGTAAGTAAGTTTTAGTGTCTTTTAGTTTTTGTCCACATTTTGTACTTGTTGGATCTATAAAAACCTTAAAAATTAAAAACCCTAAAAAACTCATAAAAATTCTAAAAAATTCTAGAAAAATCAAAAAAATATAAACTCTTTTTTTAAATCTTAGTTTTTTCTCATACTTTTCATAAAAATTACCTCCAGACTTTTATAGGTCCATTTTATATTTTTAATGGACCTTTCAAGTCTGGCTGGACAGTGATTCCATGTTCTTGTCTTTCTTGATTTTTAGAAAATCATATAAAAATTAGAAAATTCTGAAAAATTCATCAAAAACATTAAAAAATATAAAAAACATAAAAACATTTTTGTTTGAATTTTTGGAGCATTTTTGAGTGATTAAATAATTGATTGTGTGTGCTTGTTTTTAGATCTCTTTAAAAAAAATCAAAAATCCAAAAACATTAAGAAATTATGAAAACGACCAAAAATATTTTCTTCTCCTTCTTATTGATTTTGACTACTTCATAGGCCGCGAGGCCAATTCGTGCTCCCTGAGTCCGACCCTGGGTGCTATACCAGGTTAATCCTTTAGCAAGGACCGCTTTCTTGTCTTGATTGATTTTTATCTCTTTATTGGTGGTTCCTCTTATTTTCTTGATTGATCGATCCACGAGATCCGGGTAGTAACGACCCTTGTTCTACCTTCACCCGGATTTTGTGGGATTTTTCGGTTGTCATTAAGTGTTCTACTTAGGCTAATCAAGATGACATATGATCATAGCTTAGTGGACTCAAAGAATTAAGTCCCAAATGGACCTGAAAAGTCTTAACCCTAAGCCCTATAAGGTTCCTCTTAGAATTAGGTGGATTAAGGTCTTAACCAAGCTCCATTTTCTAATTTAATTCCAGGCCAATTTAAATGTCAATAATGATTCAGAGAAACTGTACAAATATATACAAAAGATGTTTTTATGCAAGTTTTTGAAAATATGCAAAATTTTTGAAAAATGTTTGAATGAATGAATGCATGGAGTTTTGCAAAATATTTACAAACATTTACACAAGGGTTTTTGCAAACTTTTGTTTTTCAAACATTTTACAAAAATTTTGTACTATATACATAATTTTGATATCAAAATATTTACAAACTTTTTATATAAATCATTTTTACAAACATTTGTACAAAAATAATTTTTATAGATAGCTATGTATGTGCAATAAATAATTTTTATGTACAAGGAAAAATTTAAATATTTATGGATTTTTAGCCATTTTATTTATTAACACACTCGCACAAAGTACGAGTTATGGATAAAATATATATGAAATATATACGACACCCCCTGTACTTAGCTCGAACGATGTCCTCAGAGTAGATCAAGAGCGATGAAGAAGACATAACTCGTGCTTACTAAAGGGAAGTTAAAAGAAATGGTACGCTTACAACGACGAATCAAAGAATAGAGTGAAGAGGACTCGATGTTTCCGCTATACTTAGGATCAAGTAATCCTAAGTATAGCAAGATGTACATGAAGGGAAATCCGAGTTGAAGAATGTACAGGGTCTACCTCCCCTATACTTAGGGTAAAATATCCCTAAGTATAGGCAGCAAAACAGAGCTGGAAAGAATCAAAAGAATACTCAAGAGTCCAACACCCCCCCCCATACTTAGGGTAAAGTACACCCTAAGTATAGCATAATCATAGGATGAAGATGGGGTATGGGACTAAAGAATGGAGTAATATGGACATCTAGATCTATACAAGGCGGAAGACAGTGATAATCAGGCATTAGATGCACTAGATGTGAGTCAAAGACCACATCTCACGCAAAATGAATAGGGGCGACGTCAACGACCTGTGGCTCATGATCTAGATATGGTTTGAGTCGATGTTCGTTAATACGAAAGGTAGACTCAGATGACATCTCAGATATGTCAATGCTCCCATTGTCATGTACTTTCGGACCAGGTATGGTCCCTTCCACTTGCTCTGTAACTTCCCTGGAAATAATCTAAGCATGGCATCAAACAGCCATACTCTCTGACCTAGCTCAAACTGCTTGTGGCTGATATGAGAATCATGCCACTTCTTCACTCTCTCCTTATATTGTAGGCTGCTTGAAAAAGCTTCGTCTCTAAGCTCCTCCAGGGCTGCCAATTCTGCCCTCCTCTGGTCTCCTACACTCACTGGATGCAAAAGTATGTCTGTAACAGCTCAAAGTGACTTGTGTCTAATCTCAATAGGTAAATGGAAGGGCTTGCCATAAATGAGGCGAAAGGGAGATGTACCCAAAGGAGTCCAAAAGCTATGACAAATCCTTTCAGCCAGGACGGACGACCTTCTGCAATATAGTCTTGATCTCCCTATTCGACACTTCAGCAAGACCATTGGTCTGAGGGTGGTATGGAGTGGCTACTCGATGGTTAATGTTAAACTCGCTAGCAAGGGCCTTTACCTTGTCGTTGACAAAATGAGACCCCCGTCAGATATCAACACTCGAGGTACCCTGAACTGTGAAATGGCGTTCTTCCTCAAAAATTTACATACAGTCCTAGCATCGACGGTTCGGGCGGGGATGGCCTCAACCAACGACTCACATAATCAACGGCCAACATAATGTACACGAATCCCTGACTCTTAGGGAATGGACCCATGAAATCGAAGCCCCATGCATCAAAAACCTCATAGAAATGAATGGGTTGCATCAGCATCATATCACGTTGTCCACAAGTGCCCATCCTTTGACAGTCAATACATCTCTTCACGAATTCATCAGAATCCTTGAAGAGAGTAGGCCACCATCGGCCGGATTGGAGCACTTTCTGTGCCGTTCTCCTCCTAGAGTGATGTCCCCTTGCCTCTAGCTTGTGGCAGTAGATGAGGATGCTATGGTGCTTCTCCTGAGGAATGCACCGTCGCCAGACACTATCCCCTCCTTCATGGTAAAGGATGGGATCCTCCCAATGGTAAGACTTGGCCTTCGCTAAGAAGGTCTCGAGTCTCTGTCTGGGCCAACCTTGTGGAACTTTCTTGGCAAAAAGATAGTTCACAATGTCAGCATACTATGGGAGCGAGGCGATAGCAAGGATCGCCTCATCTGGGAAGGTCTCACATATATGATCAATCTGCTCAGAATCCTCAAGATGCTCTAATCAGGAGAGATGATCTGACACCACGTTCTTGACTCCAGGCTTATCCTTAATCTCAATATCAAATTCCTGGAGTAGAAGGATCCATCAAGTCAATCTTGCTTTGGCATCCTTCTTTGCCATGAGGTACTTGATGGCGGTGTGATCTGTAAAAATGGTCACTCTAGATCCAATGATGTACGATCTGAACTTATATAGGGAAAAGACTACGGCTAGCTTCTCCTTCTCAGTGACGGTGTAGTTCCGATGTGTGACATCCAATGTACGGCTAGCATAGTGAATGGCAAAAGGCACTCCATCCCTCCTCTGTCCCAGAACGGCCCCTACGGCAAAATCGGAGACATCCGTCATGATCTCAAATGGGAGAGACCAATCAGGCGGCTAGAGGACAGGATCCTCAACAACCAGACTCTTGAGAGTCTTAAATGACGCAAGACACTTATCATCAACTGTGAACTCGGTGTCTTTGGTCAGCAAATCAGTCAACGATCGGGAAATCCTGCTGAATCATGAATGAATCGTCGGTAGAAATCGATGTGCCCTAGAAAAGATCGTAACTGTCGCAGATTGGACGGTGGATTGAGTTTTCTAGTGATATCCACCTTGGTCGAATCCACCTCCATGCCCCTATTGGAGATGATATGGCCAAGCACCATCCCCTGAGTCACCATGAAGTGACTCTTCTCCCAAGACAATACAAGGTTTACCTCAATGCATCGCTGTAGGACGCGGTCTAGGCATTCAAGACAAGCGTCGAACCCATCGTCGTAGACCGAAAAGTCATCCATGAAGACCTCCAAGCACTCACCCACCATGTCCGAAAAGATGGACAACATGCACCTCTGGAATGTCGCCGGAGTGTTGCATAGACCAAAGGGCATGCGTCTGAAAGCATACATCCCAAAGGGACAGGTGAATGTGGCCTTGTCCTGGTCCTCTGGCGCAATGGCCACTGACGAGTCGCAAAATCAGCCCTTTAAAAGTGTGTTTTTAACACTTGATAATGTCGTAGCAGTCGGGCCAATTCGGGCTCATGAAAGGACCATCTGATTGATATATCAAATAAGAATGAGATGGTCGAAATTTATTTTTTTTTTATTTTACTTGGTAGGATACCAAGGTCGAACTCAGGGACACGAGCCTCTCTTGTGATTATTCGAATTTTCATTAATTTAACTAAGTGTTGAGTTAGAGATCTATAGGTCAAATTATGCAGACAAGACACAACAATGCATTAAAATAAAACATGCATTTTTTATCAATTTTTATCATGCAAATAAATGCCATGTAATGCAATGAAAATATGGCCTAGGTAAAAATGATGAGCAAAATTAAACAAGAGTTAATTTCAAGTTTAATTAAAGAGGCAGATGTGATGAACAATTTTAAGTAAGGCATCAGTTCGAGCTCGAATAGACACAAGGCTACTACATAATACATAAAAATTATTGTGTCCAAAACAACATGCCATTAGAAAGACCATCAAACCAGCTTTAAAACGAAACTGAAATCAACTCAATTGGACATACGTAGCTCAAGATATGCATAAAAGAAAGCAAGGGCATAACTGAAAGAAAACAAGAAATGATAACTACAAACAGGTCCCTGGGAGGGACTAAAATGCAATACGAATAAGTTGCGGGGCCTTCCCTGTAAATTGCCACACGCGCGGCATATCTGCAATTATTAAAACCCGCGAGGGTTGAAATGCAAATAACCCCAGGCGCGCATGCTCAGCACGTGAAGCAGGACCTATTTGTAATATTGAAGACCTCCGTGGGTGTCTCTGCAAATAACCCAGGGATGCACGTGACAGACACATGCTTCCCAGTCTCGGGAGAAACTCGGAGGCTCGGAGATGGCTCGGCTGCGTAGGCTAGGCTCGGATACAGGCTCGGGAGGCTCGGAAACTTTATGCAGGCTTGGTAGCTGGCTCGGCAGCTCCGAGCCTGGAGGGTTGAGGATGAAGGCTTGGGGGAAGCTTTGGAGTGACACGTAGCCGTCTGGAGTCCATCCGATCATGACGATCGGGCGGCTGCTGTGCGTTCCTGGAGTGTTGACGTGGCGGCATAGGAACCGTTGGATCTTGAGGATCCAACGGTACCTGGAAGGAGTTCTGATCGGCGACATGGGCTCATCTGGGCCGTTGGATGATCACCGAGAGAGGACCATCCAACGGCAGCCTCTTCTCCTCCCTCGTTTGCGGCTGGTGGCGGAAGCAGAGCTCTGGTGAAAGAGCTCCAGCTCCGCTTCTTGCATCTGACGTCGTTGAAGCTCGTCAGGAGGTCTCTGCTGGTTATCGATGGAGCTCAGAGCTAGGTCGATCCGCGAAGATAGGCGGTGGAGATCCTCATCGATCCAGTAGCGGAGACGGCCTCGCAAAAACCTCTCCGGCGAAGCTTCCGGTCATTGAAGAGTTGCGTACCTGCATGGTCAGAGACATAGCCGAAGCAAAAAAGATGCGTGCGTGAATGGAGTGGGAGCTCGATTGGGATAAGAAGGTGAGAGCTCCAAGCTCCTCTGCCACGAGGTGGCGGAGGAGATGGGTTGAGGTGGTCTGGGGCTGCGACGGAGGAAGAAGGTGGTCGGATGTAGGCGCGTGAAAGATGGAAGCGCGGCGGAGCTCGGGAAGTGTTCAACGGGGGTCGGAGACAAAGGAAAAGGCTTAATTAATTAAGCGAGATTCGAAGAAAACACTTAGGAGGTCGGAGGAGACTTACCGGAGATCGGGATGGAGCGGAGGCTTGGGCTGGGGCTCGAATCGTGCCCCGGGTCTTCGCTGGACTCCGGCAGCGACTCGGAGCAGCTCGAGTGGGCTGGAGGGCACCGCAACACCGCCGCTAACGACGGAGGGTCGACACCGGAGGACTCGTCGTCTTCACTCGATCCTCCACCTTCCCCTGTCACAGGGAGACGGAGGAGGGCTGGGCGATTCCTCACATAAAGGTGGACGAAGAGGATCGAGGGAGGTGGCGGAGTATTTGAAGAAGGAATCGACGGTTCCAGGTGATGATGGTGATGGTTTGACTGGGGATCGTGGGACGACTGGAAGAGAGTTAGTGGGTTATGAAGGTCTCGTGAGGTGAAGGGAAGAGTGGGGAAGACCGTGGAGCGGTTGGCGAGAGGAGATGGTCACTGGAGTGACGGAGAAAAAGGGAAGGGGGAGAGGTCTTCGCGAGATGGAAGTCGTGTGAGAGGGAGTGGCTGGAGGTAGACGACAGAACCCAGCCGTTGGATCGGGAAATCCAACGGTGGTGAGCGACGCGCGAAGTGACGGTCTAGATTAGATCGGAAGCGGCACAATCGGAGGGTCCAAGATGATACTACGTGTCTCTCTGGAGGCTCAGCACAAACGAGTGGACGCGATGCAAAGAGGCGTTTGATCAAAGGGTTGAGAATCAATATGGATGCAGCGGTTGCGATGGGAAATTGAAGGCGCGATCGAATGGATCTCAAAGCGCCACGTGGCAGGCTGTGCGCTCGGCGCTGACGTACGGTGCAGATGAGAGACTGGGATTGATCGAGCGGCTGAGAAAATGAGCGCGTGTGGAGATTACGTAGCCGTTGGATCAAGTGAAGATCCAACGGCCCAGGTCAAGGTCGGAAGGGACAAGGGAAGCGGGCCACGTGGCTCACCCAGAACGGGCCGCGTGGCCCAATCAGATTATTTAGAAAGTATTTTTGATTTTTGAGGATTAATTTGGTCGAATTTGGGAAAACTCAAAACATGAGAGTTGTAGATCATGACGAGATCTACAAGTTTCATGTTGACCAAAACTGAAGATGAGATCAAACAAAGACTCGAAATATTTTTGAAGGTATTTTTAAGGTTGAAAATACCACAGATTTTTGTTTTGCCATTTTTTGTGGTTTTTAATTTATTTGAGACTCTGTTAATTACAGGACTTTATCTAGATTTTATTGACACAATTTTAAGAAAGGGGGTTAATAATAGGAAATAAAGATGATGAAATCGAGTTTCATCACCCCCTATACTTAAACTATGCTCGTCCTCGAGCATCAAAGAGAATGAGTAAGCTGGATTAACCCCCTTGTGCATGTGAGTACATGATCCAATCTGTTCAAGTTGACTCAACTTTAGAGGTCCAAAATTCTCAAGTTCAACCCAGCCTTAACCAAGAGATATCCAATTCCTCTACTTCTCTAGATTCTCTCTGGTGTACATATAATCTAAAGGATATGAAAATTTAGTGTTGACTGCGATTCCGAGAGTAGAGTCAAGTCGTCACCCAAAGTCTTCGTCCGAGAAAATCTCCTAAGGTCCCAATCCTCAACACTAGGGAATAAATCAAACTTGCATTCGATCCACCATCTCTTTAGTTGTCAGACTTAGAAAATGTAGATGGAAGGCCAGTAATGGAGGGCATGAGATTGTGTCATTTCTTCTCTCCCTCTCATTGGAACAAGGATTCTCTCTAGTGCCTTTTACGCAACACATTTTTTTGGTGTTGATCAGTGCGTCCATCAAGAGAAGTTGGAGCCGTCTGCACTTGTTTTCCTGGGAGTACACCAGGGTGTGTCTTTTTTTGAGTACCTATCGTACCTTCGACACCCAGACTTGTAGCATTTACGACGCAGGGCCCTTTTTTGGTGCAAGCCTGACTCCTGGTCCTAATAGCGGTGGTCCAAGTGGACACTTTGAAAAGTTTGGGAGCGCTCGCCTTTGGTGGAAGCTCTTTGATATTTGACTTTGTGGAATGAGAGCTTTTCTTTGATATTCATTGACTTGTATAATTTGTGGCTAGCTCCACTGCTTTTACCAAGAGTTGGCGCACACTGATCAACAATTTTTTATTTATTTCATACCCAGGCACTTAGGTCAATGTCAAGAGATTAGTATAAGAACCAAGTTCTCATACTGGCTAAAATTGCGGACACTCAGGTTTCATGAAGCCTTCAAAGATTTTATCCCATCCTCGAGCATTATTAGATCAAGTCCAAACTCGACTTCCTCATCCCAATCCCTCAGGTGAAAAATCAACTCATCTCATCAAAAACTGCAGTCGTGCATGTGATGTGCTGATCATATTCTTTAAGTCTGAGACTAAGCATGGGACATAGCATGCAAATCTAGAGAACTAGGGGAATGTGGATGATTAAGTCTATGACCCTGATGGCTAAGGCTGGTTAACCTACAATCTTAAAGACCTCAAAAACTAAGTTTCCTTGAACATTTCAGATCCGGGGTGGAAGTGTAAGTGTAGAGGATTAATCCAACTCCTTCATTAAAAAACACATTTTTTCATTTTATTCAAGAGATATTAGGACTGCCTAATCTCAATTAAATAGTTGCATCTGCATTCAGCCAGTATGGATGTAAGTACAGGCCAGAGCCCGTTGCTTGAGGACGGGGCCTTACACGATGTCCTCTAAACCATCCAATCTGCTAAGGGCGAACCCTCACTGAACGCGGCTATTTAATTGGGATTAGTAATCACTAATGACTCCTAAAGGATTTTTGAATTTTTCTTATTTTTATGGATTTTAGTTTAAAGTTAAAACACAGGTTAGACTCAACTTTCCTTAAAAAGAGAGAAAATTTTCAAAACCATGTCACACAAATAAAAATTTTCAAAACATTTTTCAAAAGATTTTTCAAAACAAGAAAATCTCATTTTTAAAATCATCTTCAAAAATATTTTTATCAAAATAGTGTAACATAGTATAGAAAAACACTTGAGTCCTCTTGGTTCAAAAGATTTTACTTTAGCTAAAAAGTTTTAAATTTTTCAGATTATAGCTAAAGTAAGTATTATGTATATACGGTATACCCCCCTATCCTTAAACTTTGCTATGTCCTCATAGCACTAGATGATACAAGTCCATAGGTCCATTTAAGTATAGAGAAATATACGGGAGCTAAGAGGGGCTCCCCCTATATTTAGGTTAGAAATAACCTAAGTATAAAGGCAAGGAAAGATGAGTAGAGAAATTACAGGGACTCGGGTCCCCCCTATACTTAGGCTGAGATTAGCCTAAGTATAAAGACGGGAATTGATGTTGGGAGGGACCCAAGGTGCACGAAGAAGAGGAATGGATTTACAAGTGAGCGGTTTGAATCTGCGGAGATGAATGGAGTGACTAAGGTTTTAGGGTGTGTATCGCAGCAAACATGGCTCAATCAAGCAAGCAAGACCCTCAATTTCACCAACTCACACATGAAACCAACCAAGGTTGGTTTATTATCTTGTTGGTTTTATTGGTGATAAAACATTAGATGTTTTACGCGGAAAAAAAAATGTGAAGTGAAAACAATGCGTAAACGAGGGTGTTGCTCTCCCAAAACCAAAGTTTTACTCCATTTTATGGTTTGACTTGCAATTAACAGTCCCAATTTTTATTAAGGATGTCACTGAATTAAGGTTAGCACATAAATCAAGAAATCATCGTCTACCGTTCATTCCCTTTTTCCCATTAACCTTGGTGATCAAGCTAGGAGAGAGAAATCGAGAAAAAACCGTGCATTCGATAAAAACCGCGATCTAAGCTAAGCGATAAAACATGCAGTGACTTGACGAAAACACGTGAAAACTTGGGCTGTTTTGAAAATCAAAATCAATGTACGCAAGTCGATAAAAGCCGCACCTAATCATGCATCTATTAGCAGGAATGATATCCATTAAATTTGGCTAAGTGAGGCGAGATTATGTGCGTCTAAATATTATTGTGTCCTACCTACGAGCAAGCACATAAAAATGTGAAAAATAGAAACGCTCAAAGAGTCGTGTGCCTGGTCCTAGGTCGACACTCAAGTGGGGACTATCCCCACACAACCACGATCGTTCGATTACACTCGCGAGTCTTCGATCGAAGACCGCTGTAAAAGACGAGTTTATTACATGACATGCAAAAACAAAATGCGAGACACTTTTTTTTTCTTTTCTTCCCTACGTACTCCAAGCGTGCTTCTGCGGCTCCTCACAGCGGGTAGCATCCTGCTCCTCGCCTCCTTGAACCATCAAGGGCCCTGCCACAAAAACAATAGTTAGAGATCCATAGAGAAGAAAATTTTACGATGCAAGACACACTGACAAAATGACCTATATAAAAGAAACATTGCATTAAATAAACGAAAATCTAAAAAATACAAGAAATGAGGCGTGTCCCCGGCAGCGACGCCATTTGACGAGTCGCAAAATCGGCCCTTTAAAAGTGTGTTTTTAACACTTGATAATGTCGTAGCAGTCGGGCCAATTCGAGCTCATCAAAGGACCATCTGATTGATATATCAAATAAGAATGAGATGGTCGAAATTTATTTTTTTATTTTACTTGGTAAGATACCAATGTCGAACGCAGGGACACGAGCCTCTCTTGTGATTATTCGAATTTTCATTAATTTAACTAAGTGTTGAGTTAGAGATCTATAGGTCAAATTATGCAGACAAGACACAACAATGCATTAAAATAAAACATGCATTTTTTATCAATTTTTATCATGCAAATAAATGCCATGTAATGCAATGAAAATATGCCATAGGTAAAAATGATGAGCAAAATTAAACAAGAGTTAATTTCAAGTTTAATTAAAGAGCCAGATGTGATGAACAAATTTAAGTAAGGCATCAGTCCAAGCTCGAATAGACACAAGGCTACTACATAATACATAAAAATCATTGTGTCCAAAACAACAATTAAGCATGCCATTAGAAAGACCATCAAACCAGCTTTAAAACGAAACTGAAATCAAACATACGTAGCTCAAGATATGCATAAAAGAAAGCAAGGGCATAACTGAAAGAAAACAAGAAATGATAACTACAAACAGGTCCTTGGGAGGGACTAAAATGCAATACGAATAAGTTGCGGGGCCTTCCCTGTAAATTGCCACACGTGCGGGGGCATATCTGCAATTATTAAAACCCGCGAGGGTTGAAATGCAAATAACCCCAGGCGTGCATGCTCAACACGTGAAGCAGGACCTGTTTGCAATATTGAAGACCTCCGTGGGCGTCTCTGCAAATAACCCAGGGATGCACGTGACAGACACATGCTTCCCAGTCTCGGAAGAAACTCGGAGGCTCGGAGACGGCTTGGCTACGTAGGCTAGGCTCGGATACAGGCTCGGGAGGCTCGAAAACTTCATGCATGCTTGGTAGCTGGCTCGGCAGCTCTGAGCCTGGAGGGTTGAAGACGTAGGCTTGGGGGAAGCTTTGGAGTGACACGTGGCCGTCTGGAGTCCATCCGATCATGACGATCGGGCGGCTGTTGTGCGTTCCTGGAGTGTTGACGTGGCGGCATAGGAACCGTTGGATCTTGAGGATCCAACGGTACCTGGAAGGAGTTCTGATCGGCGACGTGGGCTCATCTGGGCCGTTGGATGATCGCCGAGAGAGGACCATCCAACGACAGCTGCTTCTCCTCCCTCGTTTGCGGCTGGTGACGGAAGCAAAGCTCTGATGAAAGAGCTCCAGCTCCGCTTCTTGCATATGACGTCGTTGAAGCTCGTCAGGAGGTCTCGGCTGGTTATCAATGGAGCTCAGAGCTAGGTTGATCCGCGAAGATAGGCGGTGGAGATCCTCATCGATCCAGTAGCGGAGATGGCCCTCGCAGAAACCTCTCCGGCGAAGCTTCCGGTCATTGAAGAGTTGCGTACCTGCATGGTCAGAGACATAGCCGAAGCAAAAGAGATGCGTGTGTGAATGGAGTGGGAGCTCGATTGGGCGAAGAAGGCGAGAGCTCGAAGCTCCTCCGCCGTGAGGTGACGGAGGAGATGGGTTGAGGTGGTCTGGTGTTGCGACGGAGGAAAAAGGTGGTCAGACGTAGGCGCGTGAAAGATGGAAGCGTGGCGGAGCTCGGGAAGTGTTCAACGGGGGTCGGATACAAAGGAAAAGGCCTAATTAATTAAGCGAAATTCGAAGAAAACACTTAGGAGGTCGGAGGAGACTTACCGGAGATCGGGATGGAGCGGAGGCTTGGGCTGGGGCTCGAATCGAGCCCCGAGTCTTCGCTAGACTCCGGCAGCGACTTGGAACAGCTCGAGCGGGCTGGAGGGCACCGCAACACCGTCGCTAACGGCGGAGGGTCGACACCGGAGGACTCGTCATCTTCGCTCGATCCTCCGCCTTCCCCTGTCACAGGGAGACGGAGGAAGGCTAAGCGATTCCTCACATAAAGGTGGTCGAAGAGGATCGATGGAGGTGGCGGAGTATTTGAAGAGGGAATCGACGGTTCCAGATGATGATGGTGATGGTTTGACAGGGGATCGTGGGACGACTGGAAGAGAGTTAGTGGGTTATGAAGGTCTGGCGAGGTGGAGGGAAGAGTGGGGAAGACCATGGAGCGGTTGGCGAGAGGAGATGGTCACTGGAGTGACGGAGAAAAAGTGAAGGGGGAGAGGTCTTCGCGAGATGGAAGTCGTGTGAGAGAGAGTGGCTGGAGGTAGACGACGGAACCCAGCCGTTGGATCGGGAGATCCAACGGTGGTGAGCGACGCGCGAAGCGACGGTCTAGATTAGATCGGAAGCGGCACAATCGGAGGGTCCAAGATGATGCTACGTGTCTCTCTGGAGGCTCAGCGCGAACGAGCGGACGCGATGCGAAGAGGCGTTTGATCGATAGGTTGAGAATCAATATGGATGCAGTGGTTGCGATGGGAAATTGAAGGCGCGATCGAATGGATCTCAAAGCGCCACGTGGCAGGCTGTGCGCTCGGCGCTGACGTGCGGTGCAGATGAGAGACTGGGGCTGATCGAGCGGCTTAGAAAATGAGCGCGTGTGGAGATTACGTAGCCGTTGGATCAAGTGAAGATCCAACGGCCCAGGTCAAGGTCGGATGGGACAAGGGAAGCGGGCCACGTGGCTCACCCAGAACGGGCCACGTGGCCCAATCAGATTATTTAGAAAGTATTTTTGATTTTTGAGGATTAATTTGGTCGAATTTGAGAAAACTCAAAACATGAAAGTTGTAGATCATGACGAGATCTACAAGTTTCATGTTGACCAAAACTGAAGATGAGATCAAACAAAGACTCGAAATATTTTTGAAGGTATTTTTAAGGTTAAAAATACCACAGATTTTTGTTTTGCCATTTTTTGTGGTTTTTAATTTATTTGAGACTCTGTTAATTACAGGACTTTATCTAGATTTTATTGACACAATTTTAAGCAAGGGGGTTAATAATAGGAAATAAAGATGATGAAATCGAGTTTCATCAGCCACCTGATTGTATTCGGAGTACCCGTCAAGAAAGCAGTAATGACTTTTCCCTACTAGTCTCTCTATAATCTGATCAATAAAAGGCAACGGGAAATGATCCTTCTTGGTGGACTGATTCAATCGTCTGTAGTCCACACAGACCCTCCAAGAAGTGGGTACCCGGGTAGCAATCTCCTCTCCAGACTCACTCACAACTGTAGTGATGCTCGTCTTCTTGGGAACCATATGTAATGGACTAACCCACTTGGAGTCGGAGATGGGGTTGATAAATCGGCGCTTTACCATTTCGATATTTCCTTTACGAAAACCTCTCGAAGATTCGGGTTCAGCCGCCGCTGGAACTCACGCGACGGCTTCGTGTCCTCTTCGAGATAGATATGGTGGGAGCACAGAGCCGGACATATCCCCTGGAGATCGGCTACGCTCCATCATATAGCCTTGCGGTTCTTTTCAAGAACCTCCATTAAATGAGATTCTTGTTCTCCAGTCAAATCTGTTGAGATAATGACTGGGTGCATCTCATGCTCGCCCGCAAGGAATATATACTTCAGCGACTGTGGCAAGGTCTTCCGCTCTGGACAACTGGGAGCTGGCGGATCTGGTCTCTGAAAGGTCTGAGTGAATGCAACCAAATTCATGTGGGATAACTCTCACTAAATCTGAAAATCTAGTGAAGACTGCTCTGGTAGTGTTTCTATACTCTGAATCGGCTCGGTCTCCACCCTAGCTGCTAGCTCTGTGGAAATTAGACATGGAATTATATTATCAAACTCTTACCAATCAATGTCTGACTCTGAGGGATCTGAATCTGAATCAAACAACAAATCGGCTGCCTCGCTATTGGGAACATGGTCTGTTGTCTCAAAAGTGTCCTCTGCCAGGAATGCGCTCTCCAAGCTCTCCTCTACTAGAATTTGTGCATCAGCGGGGTCTGAATCTGAGAGGATGGCTTGTGAAACAGGGTCTGCCCAAACTGCCTCATTGTCTGTGGTCACAAAATCACACTCCTGTTGGACGTCTCACTCTGCCTCTGTCATCTGCTCTGAATCTGTAAGCGGCTCTGAGCAAGTTGAATCTCGCGCTCTAGTCACATCGATCATCTCTATTTGTATACTCTCACCCTCTAATCGAAAGTATACCTTCCCGCTATCATGATCGAACACTACCTTGGCTGTGACCAAGAACGGGCATACTAAAATGATGGGGGTATCGGTCACAGACTCATGGATCTCCATGTCCATCACTACGAAGTCCACGGGGAATTGCAGGCCCTTAATTGTGACGACCATGTCCTTCAGTAACACCTTCGGCCTCTTGACAGATCTATCAGCAAACTGAAGGACCTTCCTGCTCTGTCTTAGAGGGCCAAACTCGAAGCGGTCGAGTAAGGCTGTTTGAAGTAGGTTAATCGAAGAATCGCTGTTTAATATAGTCCGATCGAACCTCTGCTCATGTATGTGGCATCTGACATAGGGAGCTCCTGCATCTGGCCTCTTGGCTGACAGACGGTTCTGGATGGCGAAGCAGGTGGCACGAGTGAGCACATGGATCTCTGAATGGTGATTCCTCCTCTTCCTACGAAAGGTAGTCCTCTCTCCAAGGTTCCTCTGGAAGAGGGGGATGTGCTCCAAGGCCTCCTGTAGAGTCAGTTGTATCTAGAATTTGTCTATTATTTGCTGGATGAACTCTAGCTGATGGGATTTTTTTTGGATTTTCTTTTTTGATCCCCTTATCCAAACGGAGTGCTTGGGGAAAGGGGATGGATGGGCCCTCCTCAGATGGAGGGCTAGGATCGGGTTGCTGCTGTTGTGACAAGATAGAATCCATGCAAACATCTCCAAGCAAAACAGATGGACTCACAAATGAAGAACCCTTTCCTTTATTTCTAGAATTGTCCTGAGATATAGAAACAGATGGAAATGCAACAGGGATAGAAATGGTGGCCTTAGTACCACTCTCAGCATCAGGACTCGCGGCATCAGTATCGCGCTCTGGCTCAACATTGTATTTGGTGGCATCAGCACCACCTCCTCCTGAATCTAGTGAAGCGACAGCCTCAGTGCCGTCGGTTGGATCAACATCCTTGGTGGTGTCAGCACCACCGTCATCATCATCATCACGAGCGGCATCAGCACTGCTCTCCTCCTCATCTGGCACTCCTGAAGCTGCGAGTGGTCGTCGTTCAGATGAGGCACCGCCGGTTGGAATCCTACCGCCCCTAAGTGTAACAAAGTCAGTATCAAAATGATATGCAGAAACATCACCAAGTGAATCACTAGGAATGGTAACCTCTGTGAACTCTACCTGCTCAGACTTCCTCTTCAGGTTGTTCGGTTTCGGCTCTATCTGTGCAGGAATGGCGGCCTTCCCTCTTACAATCTCTCTCATCTCCTATCCGAACTCATCCATCTCCCATCTGAAGATGGCCTGTTGCTCGGACAAGAGGCGGGCTAGATCATCCAAGCGAGGTTCTCATAGGTGGGCCCATGAGAACATGACGGGTAGCCTCTCTGAAACTGAGGCTGCTGCTGCTAATGAGAGTGAGAGGGGTACTAGGAATGATATTGCTGAGGTTGCTGCTGCTGCCTCCAAGACTGTCCCTGTTGATAGGGATGAGGACCATGCTGTTGATACTGTGGCTGGGGGTGTGGTTGTTGCTGTTGTGGGAACTAGGGCTGCTCTCGCTGTTGGCCATACTGGCCATCCTGAACTGGAGGCTGCTAGTGGGAGCTGGTACCTCCGATCGACCAACGGAATCCGGGATGATCTCGTTAGATCCCAGGCCGAGGTCGGTCATAGCAGATCCCGTTGACATACATCAATAGCTCCTGCTCGTAAGTGGGTGGGGGAAGGACTGTTAGGGGCTGATCCGGCTGGCAGACCACCATCTGAGTCTCCTGAGATGGTGGTGACTGGTCGTACTGCTGCGGCTGCTGGTACGACTTTGCCTAAACATGGTGAACCTGCCGAGGCAGGCTGGAGTGCCGGGACGAACTGCCTGTGTTGCTGGGATCTGTCCGTGACCTAAGAAGGGGATTAGAAGCTGTCTATGCCTCCTGGAGACACATGATCTGGGTCTTCAGGTCAGTCAGTGTATGTGCCATCTGATCGATCCGTGACATGCCCTAGCACTGCTTCTTCTCTATCAGCTCTATCCGGTCCAACTTCTCGCTGATAATCCCCATATCAGCGATTGTCGACTCTGCCTGCATTGTGGCTGCTGCAGATGTAGAAGGACCAACCTCAACTCCTGATGTCCTCTGATAGGACACGACGGGTGGGTGGGGCTTCCCTTGAGTGTATAATCGGGTCTGGGACATCATCGTGTAGTTCTCAGCCATCTCCTCGTAGATGTCCCAGACCTGATCCTCATCCTTGGCGAAGTAGGAACCCCCACAGGAAGCATTGACTAGCCCCAGCAACTCCAGTGTAAGCCCATAGAAGAAACTCTGGACAAGGTTGGGCTTGGATATATCATGGTGTGGACATCGGTTTCTGAGCTCCCTAAACCTATCCCATTCCTCGTGAAACTACTCGTTGGGGAGCATGGAAAAGTTGTTGATCAGGGCCCTGGATGCATTGGTCCGACCGAGTGGATAGTACTTGTTCAAGTACTCGGTTTGGAGTTGTTCCCACATAGTAACAAATCTCCCTAGGTGCTTCAACCATTTGGTTGCTCTGTCTACGTAGAAGAAAGGGAAGGCCAACATCCGAATGGTATCCTTGCCCACATGGCGGTCGTGGACAGTACTGCAGATCATCTCGAACTCCTGGAGATGGAGTTGTGGCTCCTCTGTGGCGAGCCCATGGAAGCGGGGAAGAAGCTGAATCATTTGAGGTGGGAACTTGAAGTCCTCCACAATAGCTGGCAGCACTATCCATCCATGGGTGAGAGTCGAACTAGGGTTGTGCAACTCCCTCATCGGTCGTGCGGGTGGTGCTAGCTATGCTGACTCCTCAGGCTTTCTATCATCAGGAATATCTCCCTCTCCGGTGGCTCTGTGCTGATCTCTGTCGGCTCTCAACTGCTCCATCTCACAGCGCATATCCACCATGAAAGTCCCCTGGTCTATGATATAACGCCGCATAGTCTCCAGAGAGGCTAATAGAGTGGAGTTGATGGCACCCTGATCAAGTGCGTACATCTGAGTCCCGCTGGGTCCATCGGTAAGCTCCTCGCTGCTGGCCATGGTTTCTGCAAAGGCAAAAGACCCAAACTCAGGTGCTGATAAATCATCTGTCTGTTGCGTCTCTGCTCGGGCACCTCAGGACTAGTAAAAGGATGGTTGAGGGGGAATAGGGCGGAATCAAACTTGGGTTCGGAGAGCGGGTCTCGACTCTCGTGAACCAACCTAGATGAGTAGGCTGGAGTGCTTTAAGCGGTGCAGCCAGAGGCTGTCTAAGGGACCTCTTGCCCATCATCTTGATGTGGCGAGTGAATGTAGATGAGATCTGGAAACACACAAGATCGGAAAGCAAACCCTTGATTCACCTACTCGACGCAGAGCTGAATACCGTAAAGGCACAGTCGGTTATCTTGTCAATTTTATTAGGTGATCAGACTATCTTTCAGAGCGATTAAGCGAGCTGGTAGGAATCCAATACTCCTAACAGATTGTCCCGTATAAAAGGCAGGTAGTCTGTCAAGAAATCGGATATAGCTCTAACCTAGTGTGCGGGTTACTCTCTTGCTCATCCAAACCATACAATGAGGGGATTACTCTCCCAAGACAAATTTTTCGGTGAAGTGACTTTTAGGGTCAAGTGTGTTTAACAGACCCAATTTTATAGTTTTTGTTTTTTAGGTATTTTTTAAAACGCCTAACGAATTTTTCGGTTCTCCTAGCTATTTTAAGTCCATAAACTGAGGGAGAAGGCGAAAAAGCCGATGCGCGATCAAACACGATGATGCATGGAGAGTAAGAAATGCGTACCTAACTCTAGCTCTCTACATGCAGGGTGATCCGCGCATAAAATAAAGACTGAAAGTAAACTACCAATATGATGCACGAAGAAATCAACCTTAGATGAAGCAAGTTCTACACGATAAGCACAGTAGTAAGCTAATCAAACCAAGTCCCAAGTTCGATCTTGGGAACCACTCGGTGTCCACCGCAACGGATCCTGCACGCGTTGTATGTGGTTCCTCACGACACGTGGACTCAAGCCTAATTAATCTGACTTTTTCTTTGTGAATTAATTAATTCAGTCCAATTATCGATCTAAAGGAGCAGACAGATAATTAGGGTTTGGCCTTAATTAATTACGTCACAGTCACAAAAACTTCCTAAGTTTAAGGGCTAAATCCTTCGAAAATCAGAAAAGTAGTAAAGAGAGGTAGAAAATCATAACCGCCGAGAAATCTACGGTGAGGTCCCTCGAGCACACCCATGCTCAACGAAACAGACCTCGAAGCATTCACCAAGTTCGAGAGTCTCTGTCTTGTGTTATTACAATAATAATGTGTAGAAAATGAAATCTAAATCTACAACTAAACTACTGCTCCCCACACTCCTGCTTCTGCTCTCCTACGCTCTCCTACGGCTCGATGTAGAAACGGCCTGCCTCCGAGTACCACGGGTTCCTCGGCTCTCTGAAGAAAGCAGCCCTCGATCGTCGGGCCCTCGCAAGAAAGTCAGAAACAGAAAATGTGTCAATCCAACGGTTATGATAAAATCAAATGGAATGGATGAAAATAAATGCAGAAGAAGAATGCAATTGAAAACAACAGTCGAAAAAGAACGGGAAAAACCGACTACTAAGTCGTGCTCCCCTGCAACGACGCCATTCTGATGACGCACCCGAGCAACCAAGGTAAAGAGGTATCTCAGGTCGTTTCGACCTCAACCACTCGGGCGGCTATGTCAATCAAGAAAACAAAGACCACCAAGGATAAAAATCAAACAATCAAGCATAAATAGCGGTCTCGCTATTTTATTTTACCTGGTATAGCTAACAGGGTCGAACACAAGGAGCACTGTATGCCTAGGCTACGAAGTAGTCAGAAACTCAGAGATAAATATTTTTTGGTGGATTGTATGTATTTTAAATTTTTTCTGGAATTTTTAATATGAGGAATAAGTATAGAGGCACTTAAGAAATTCACAAACAACCAATTATTTAACTCATTAAAAATTCTCAGAAGATTCTAAAAAAAAATATTTTTAGGTTTTAAGAATATTCAGATGTTTTTGTTAATTTTCTTGAAATTTTCTGATTTTTAGATGATTTTCTAAAAATGAAACAAAATAAAAAAATGTGAAACAATGTACAGCAGAGATCTAAAGGCAAGTTAAAAATAATTAAAATGCCTATACAATCCCAACAACAATTTAATGTGAAACTATAGACAGAAAACTAACTACAGGAGAAGAAAACATAGTTTTTGATTTTTTTTTCTAAATTTTTAATGATTTTTATAAGTTATTTAGTGTTTTCAATTGTTATCGTTTTTATAAATGCAAATCCAACAAAATTTGGATTGAGGCAAAAAAACCAAAATCAACACACATCAATTTTTTTAGAAATTTTAAAAGGGTTTTTAATATTTTTAATTAATTTAAAAAGCTGGGCAGAAGCAATTTTTAGGGTTTTTGAATTTTTAAAAATATTAAGTGGAAACAAAATGAGCCTGAAAATTCAAGGAAATTCCTACACCATAGCAGTAGCCATGTATCAAAATTTCATGAATTTGGACGAAATTTGCTATTTATTCCAACTAACACAAAGCACACATAAAATAGGGACTAACTTGCAAGAAAAACATGTTCCAGGGGGCAAATAATAACAAGCGCAGAAACTGTAGGAGCCCTACTGTAATTTTCACACACAATTCAACACATGTCCAATAACAGCATGCACAGGGGTATGGATGCAATTATCAAAACTAAAATGTCAAAGCATAACATCCATTAAATCAAGGGCAGTACATGCAAATATCCAAAAACTACACGGGACGATGCACGTGCTACTACAAAGAAAGGACCAAAATGCAAATATGAAAAACAGCAGGATCAAAAGTGCAAATTAACCTATTGTGTACTTTTTATTTTATAGACTAAATAATAAAGAGAAATAACTGCAAGGGTAAGGGAGCAAATTACCTAGGCGGGTCGTGCGGGTCACGTGGGGTGACAGGTGGCACGCTCTGACTGGACTGCAACATGCAGCTTTGGCGCTAACAGCTGGCACATCCAACGGCCTGACAACGAAGCGAATGTAGGGTGTATGAGTGATGAATCCACGATTCATCGCCTTTATTCTTTTATTTTAGCTTCATTTTCTTAGTCAAACACATGTAAATACCCATTAATTTCATAATTTTACCATTTTGCATGCATTTGTTAAAATTGCATTTTTAACACTTTTTGTACATAAATAAAAGAATAAAGAAGAAAAGAAAAAGAAAAGAAAAATAAAGGATGTAGTTATGCAATAAATACAGACTGACCCAAACCCCGAGAGAAGGTCAAGACTTGACCTGATCGACCAGGAATAAAGTAGGGGGAGATAGGGTCGTTTGTCAGAAAAATCAAAAATATCTTGTAAATATTTTTCATGTATATTTATACAAAACTTACATTATTTTATCTGTACATAATGTGACCTCAAACTAATTATTTTCGTAAATAAAAGTTGTAAATAAAATTGTGTTGTAAATAATAAAAATATTTGTAAAATAAAATATTATATATATTGCAAATAATTACACCCAGAAAAAGCCACAAAGTGATAATTGAAACATCAATTCCGGCTCCACACAAGCTCAAATTGAACCAAACTCACTTCCATCATACTATAAATTAAATTACCTTTAAAGTGGCTGTGGTTTCATTATTTTTGGAGTTACGGTTAAAAAGTCAATTTTCTGGGGTGTTTTGTGCAGTTTTCCTATATATTTGAACATATTTATTTATATTTATTTTTATACATTGTAAATATTGTTTTCATTAAAAAATTATTAAAAAAATAATAAAAAAAATAAAAATTAAAAAAATCCTTTATAAAAATTATTTCCTTATTTGCACCTATGTACATTATATTATATGTATATAATATATGTATACAATTAATTTCCCTAAATAAAAATTACCAAAAAAATTAATTGTCTCACATTAATTAATTTAATTTATTTAATTACGAAAATCATATGTAATTATTTAATTTATTTGAATTCATTTGATTTGATAACTTACCTTTTATGTAAAGATTTGATTTTGTGCCTTAAATAGCCACCATTAAGGTAGCTAATTGATTTTTGGAAATTAATTTATTTATTTATTTTAATTAATTACGAAATTCGTTTTTAATTAATTATTTATTTATTCAATTATTTTATTTAATTAACCAATAAACACTTTCCTCATTTGTGAATATCTTCCATTTTTGATTTTTTTCTCTTTTTAATGGGCTCCTCCTCCCTCATTCACACTTGATCAATCTTTGGCGGAGAGGAGCCCAGTTTCCGAGAGTTTCTTGTTGAAGAGGGTCCTAGCCTCCGATCCAGTCGGTGACAGCGGCTTGAGCTTCGTCGAGGCCATCATGGCTCGTCCGATCCCCGAGGTGAGATCCATTTTTACCTGTCTTTTTCCTTAGGTAATCGTAGATTTAGATGTTAGCGTAGGTGTAGTTTTTAGAATTTAGTTCATAAAAAATTCAACTTCACACTTTTTCGCCCGACACCGAATTTTCACCTCACTTCTCGATCTCCACGCATTCTATTTCTACCTCACACGGTCTTCCACCTCCGATCACGCACGGTGACCAGAGCCACGGATCTCTCTTTCATCTTGCCGAGATCCGCCCAGTCACACATCCTATTATTGTGTATAAATAAAAAAAATAAAAAAAACAAAAAAAAACATATAATTGTTTTCCTGTTCATCTCACCTATGTTTTTGCAGGATACAATTTAAAAAATTTATCTTTTGCTATCTCTAACATTTATTTTGCAGGTAAAAGTAAATAAATAAAAAGTTTTGTTTCTATCTCTAACAATTGTTTTGCAGGTCCATTTAAAATAAAAAAAACAAAAAAAATTTAAAAAAAAATTTTCCTTTCTCTTTTAATTACAATTGCTGCTGTTAAAAAAATGTAAAAAAAAGAGTATTTCTTTTATAACTTCTGATAATAAAATAAAAAAAACATTTTTTTTCTCTAACCATTTCATGCAGCAAACAAAAAAAATAAAAAAAACAAAAATTAATAAAAAAAGATAACAGCAACAGGTCGGGGCCGATTCCAGCGCCTCCTCCGTCCATCGATTTCTCAACGGCGGCACCGTCGTAAGCCTCCGTGCCGGCCCTCTCTCAGTCGCGCGGCAGCAGAGCGCACCTGCGCATGCCGCCACCAACCACGCGGTGCCCCTACTGCCGACCTGCGACTCCCTTGGCGCCTCCACCGCCCCTGCCCTGAGCCGATCCTCCACGCGTCCAACGCTTGGGCGGGACTGCACCCCCCAGGTCCGCCACCTGCGCCCCCCGCGTGGCCCTCCCTCCAACCTGCTCAGCCCGCGCGGGTGGCAGCCCCTCCCTCCAGATCGAGCCCCGTGCCACCACGGGCGCCGCGCACGGAGGACCTCCCCGTTCCCCTTCATCGACCAGCGGCCCCCAGCCGCGCCTCCTCCACAGCGTGAGGTCGCGGCCTCTCGCCGCCACCGACTTCCGCTCACGTCCATCCGACCCTCCACGCGGCTGCGCGGCCGCTGCCGTGGCGGGCCCGCTCCACCTCCGCCATACATGCCAGGCGCCGCCGCGCCTCCCATCGGACTCGCCCAGCGCGGCCTGCCCCTCTCCTTCAACGCGAGGTGCGGGCGGCGCCGCCTCCTGTGACCACCCGTCTGGCGGCGCTCCGTCCTCGCGTGCTGCGCGATCTTCCCCCAGATCTTAAGGGGCGGCGGCGGGTGTGACCTCCCTCTTTTGGGTTTAGAAACGAACAGAAGAAGAGTGGAACCCTAGAGGAGAAGTTGAATAAAAAAAGGGGATATTTGGCAAACTTACAATAAAGGCCTTGAAGTTATTCCGAAGTTACAAAGAAGACCCTCTCTACTCCATGGCACATGTGATATATTGGGTAAACTGCGACATTCACCTTTATCTTAATCATTTTTTATTACAGTTCAGAACTTTTGAGAAAATTACATTTTAGTCCCTGACTAGAACAATAACCTTGCATGTTTTTCTCATTGGAATAAATGTCATTTATGATCCAAAAATTTTGAGAAAATTCATGTATGCTCCTGCTAGGTTCTATATCATTGTACAAAATTTTCATAACATTTTGAGTTGATTTGACATATTTAAAAAATCAAAAATAGTGTCTTTTTGCTTGCCCACAATTTGAAAATCCATAAAAAATTGAAAAAATTGTTTAAAAATTCCATAAAAATTTCTGTAGGTGTATTTTGTTGTCTTTTAATTTCTGTCCAATTTTTGTGCATTTTTTTTCATTTATTAAAATACAAAAAATATATATATATAATCCAAAAACCATTAAAAAATTAGCTTTTCTGAAATTTGACTACTTAGTTTTTAAATCGTGCTCCTTGTGTTCGACCCTGGTCGCTATACCAGGTAAAAAGAATAGCGAAAAGACCGCTTACACATTCATTTTCTTGATTCATCTATTTTATTAAGTGGTTTCAATTTATTTTTCTCGATGACCGAATTTTGCGGTTGAGGACAACGACACATTTTTGATATTATTTATCCTCTCTTAACCGCATCGATTTTCGTGTCATCAGAATGGCGCCGTTGCCGGGGAGCACGGCTTTGTAGTCATTTTTCTATCTTGTCTCTTTATATCATAATTGCTTTCTGACCTTCTCTCTTTGATTTTTGTGCGAGGTACTGCTTGGACGACTTGGAGTTTACTATTTGGAGGACCCGCACAAGAAGAAGAGTAGGATGGAGAAGAAGATATTTTTTTTGAGAGAACAATTATTCTTGTAATAATTTAGGACTCTAAACTTGTGGACATGGACTTTCCTCGGGGTCTGTTTCGCCAAGTGCCGGTGCACTTGGGGGACCTCACTGCTGTTTTTCGTGTTTTTGATTTCACGCCATAACTTGCTATCTTGATTCGCGTAGATTTGGCCCCTAGACGTTGGATTTTTGTTGATTGTGACGTAAAATTCCTAAGGCCCAACACCTAATAGAATATCTGTTCCTATAGAACGTAATTGGACCTTACTAAAATTCACAGAAAAAGTTAGTTTAATTGGATTTGAGACCACGTGCCGTGAGGAGTCACATACAGCGCTGGCAGGACCCGTTGTGGCGGGCACCGAGTGACTCTCAAGATCGGACTCCGGACTCGATTCAGTTAGCTAACTATTGTTCTTCACGATCAATAGAAGTTGCTTGTCTAAGGCCGATTTCTTCGTGCATCATATAGTTAGTTTATATTCTGTCTTTAATTTTATGCGCGGATCATATTGCATGTAGAGTGCTGGAGTAAGGTACGCATTTTCTATCTCTGCATGCATCATTGTGTTTGATCGTGCATTGGCTTTCTCGATCCCTCCCCCTGTTTTTGGACTCAAATTAATCAAAGAGGAAATCGGAAAGCTCGTTAGGCATTGTTTTTGAAAATATCCAAAAAAAAAAAGAAAATCAAAAATTAAAAAAAAATTGGGACGGCTAATTGAACTTGAACTCTAAAATCAAACGTAATTGATTCACTTCATTGTATGGGAGAGCAATTCCCTCATTGTTTGCGCTTTTACTCGCTCGCGTACACACTAAGGAGTAGTGCCCAAATCCTATTCAAGCCTCCTGAGTATTTGTACAACTTTCGTTGATCACCTTAACTCTAAAATTGAAAAGATAAAGGACCGAATCTCACGGTCTTCACTTTGTGTTGAGTTGGTGAACTGGGGGTTTGCTTTGTGTTTTGTATGTCTTTGGAGTGAGTCGGTTATAATCATCTTCCTTTATCATTAGCAGTCACCTTCTATCTCTAACCCACCCTCCCTCCCTTCTATCTCTCTCTTCGTTCCTGCCTTTTCTTTCTTTCACTCCCTTCTATCCCTCCATCCCTCCCTTCAGTTTCCTTTCATCACGATGGGCCACTTTCCATTCCAGCCGAATTTTACGGCTTCTTCATTTCACGCCCATCACTCACGTTCGCTCTCTCGAGAGGTCGGAACCCCATCCGACTTCTCATCTTCTCCCTACCCACCCTCCCATTTGGGACGTGCTGTGAGTGACACCCACAGAGACCAAATTGACCAAACACGAGACATGGGTGTTCACATTACTGACATGAGAGTGCATCCCATAGGCAATCGAATGGGGCAGTTGCGAGCTTTAGATGACTTGTATCCTAGGACATTGGATGAGTACATAGATCATGAAGTCCAGTCCGCTTCTACCTTGAGACCCTTTGTTCTGGATTTAGAGTTAATTGATCTACTGCCTAAGTTTTTTGGGGAAATGCACGAGGAACCTTATTTGCATATTGATGAATTTGAGGATTTTTGTGTATCACGATCATATTTGGATATCACTTCTGAGGACATGATGCTGATTACCTTCCCATTTACACTTCAGAGTAGAGCCAAGAGTTGGCATAGACGATTGGGAAGGAAGATTGCTACATGGGGAGATTTACGATCATTATTTTTGAAGAAATTTTACCCCCAGTGTAGAGCAGAGATGATGCGGTCATGTATTCGTGATTTTTCTGTTAACCCCCAAAAGCCGTTGAGAGATTCATGGTTGAGGTTACGAGAACTTGTGAGGCGATTTCCAGATCATGGATTTTCGATGACTGACCTTATCCATATCGCCATAAGGGGGAGGACCGCAGAGCAGATATCATATGTCATTACCTCGTGTAGTGGTTCACACCATTGTCCCGACTTGGATTTTGTTGAGACCATCTTGGATACACTTTCTGATCTTGCATATACACCAGATGATTTATTTGGGACAACACATGACGGAGAGATGACAGCTGTTGAGTGTGTGACACACCATGCTGATCTTGATAGCACACACAAATCAGAGGATATGGATGCTACTACTTCTCATTTGATGGATGTGTTTCCTACTGTTGTGAGTTCCCAGAGCCGGACATTGGTTGATGACCAATTGGATTTACAATTAGATTTTGAGCCAGTCCCGCTCTATCACGTAGAAGATTCGTCGATTCTAGATCTGCTAGGATCCCAAGAGATAGAGGAGGAACCCACATCTCAGCCATCCTCTAATTCTTTCCAGTATCCATACATAGTTGATACAGTGTCTTGTCTTCAGGAGATCTTCTCAG
This sequence comes from Ottelia alismoides, assembly GCA_037367405.1. Taxonomy (NCBI): domain Eukaryota; kingdom Viridiplantae; phylum Streptophyta; class Magnoliopsida; order Alismatales; family Hydrocharitaceae; genus Ottelia; species Ottelia alismoides. The sequence continues at coordinate 31,147 of JAZKJV010008703.1, forward strand.
ATTCGGAGATACATTTGGATTCATCTCAGCATAGAGAGTTTGATGAGGGACCGAATTTGGATTTTACAGAACTTGATAGTCCCGTACTTGAGCCATGTGTCCTCCCATTTGATGAGGTCGATACATTTTTAGAGGACATGACATTTGACAGCATTGATCCCAACTTCCCTGATGATTCGGCATTACTCCCTGAGGGTTATCTGCGGGAGGATGCCATGGACCATATAAACTCGATTTCACTTTCTGGGAGTGCATCCGATCTGTCGGATCACGAGACCGAGTATTTTGATATTTCTGATAATGAATTTGATGATTCTCTCCTCGACGACCCTCACGAGGATGACCCGATCTTTGAGGTATTCTATGATTTCACTGATTTGTCTACATTATATGCATCGGATATCAGCCTTTCTAGTGAGTCTCTTGATCTTGATCTTCCATATCTATTCGAGACTGTGATTGACGTAGAGGATTCCCTGACAAATCCTTCCTTCTCCACGTTCGACTTCTTCGGTTCTGCCCTGTCACTCCATATAGACCTTGAGCCGACGATTTCTTTTGTGCTACTGGAGCTCGACTTCATCTGCCCATATCTTGATTCGGTAGCAAACACCCGCCTGACTGATTATCTGGGTGTTATCATTTACTCTGTTGAACTCGTCGTTATTCTCCCACCGAGACTGCGACGACAGTACGGTATTCGTCTGACAGATGCCGTCCTGAACCTTGACACGGCGTTATCATAACATTTGCGCCCAGCTAGGGGCGTAAACTCTAGCGCTTGTTGAGAGGCACCTCAACATTGATCGACTCACATCTGTATAGACCATCTGTCAATATCATACATTCTTTTTGTCTCACACCCCATCTCCATCGCATGATCAATCCATACTTAGGGTGCACTTTACCCTAAGTATAGGGGGGTGTCCGACTTGTGATTATTCTTTTGATTCTTTTTACCTCTGTTTTGCTGCCTATACTTAGGGATATTTTACCCTAAGTATAGGGGGGGTAAACCCAGTACATTCTACCCCTCGGTTTTCCCCTTGTGTACAGTCTGCTATACTTAGGATTACTTGATCCTAAGTACAGGGGGATCACCGACTTCTATTTGATTTTATTCTTTTATTCGTCGTTGTAGTATACTATTCTTCTCACTTTTCTATACGAAGCACGAGTTATGTCTTTATTTCCAGCTCTTTGATCACTATGAGGACATAGTTCGAGCTAAGTATAGGGGGGTGTCGTATATATTGTATATATACTTTAGCCATAACTCGTACTTTCATATTTTTAATATGGCTAAAATACTGTGTAAATATTAAAAAAAAAGAGATGCATAAATTTCCTCAAAAATTTTCCTTGTACATACTGGCTAATAAGTCAGGTTAAAATATTTTGAAAAATATTTTGAAAGTAGTTTGAAAATCTATTTGAAAAATCTTTTGAAAACCATTTGAAAAATATTTGAAAAATATTTTCAACCTTTGTAAAAAGTTTGCGCCTTGTAAAAATTTTTCTCTTTGAGTGAAAAAAAAAAGATTTTGTAAAACTATTTGCAAATGTTTGGAAAAATGGTTGAAAAATTATTTTGAAAAATTTATATATACTGTTTGAAAAATGTTTGCAAAAATATTTTCAAATGATTGTAAATGATTGTAAAATTGTGTAAAAAAAATATTTTGGACTATAGTTTTGAAAATTATTTGTAAAATTATTTTCAAATAAATTTGAGGAATATATGCATCACAAAAAAAATAAAAAAAATAATAAAAAAGTGAATAAAATAAAAATTAAAAAATCCAACTGTGTATATACCTGTATAAATTACTCAAGTTGTAAATTCTTGCATCCTATTCTTGTAAAATAATTAACTCACTCTTGTGTAAATATGAATCTTATTCCAAAAAAAATTCTCTTGTATATACTTGTATATATTTCTAACTATTTGCAAAAAAAACTTTTGCATGTGCATCATTTTTCAAAAATCCATAAAAATTTCAAAATTTTGAAAATTGTTTCACGAAAAGATTTTGTTTTCTCTATGCATTGTACATATTTTCTTGCATTGGCATGTGCATTTTTCAGGATAGTCTTGACGATTAAACTAAGTCTGGAATAAATTTGAAGAATGGAGCTTAGTCGGACCTTAATCCACTTAATTTCAGAGGAACCTTATAAGATTTGGAGTTAAGACTTTTCAGGTCCTAGTGACTTAATTCTTTGGGTCCACACGACTATGTTCACATGTCATCTTGATGAGTCTAAGTAGAATATTTAACAACACACGCATGATTCTTTCAGACCGTGGCTTACCTTGGACAATGCACTTTACACGTACCTCTTCATGGAGGAGGTGGTGAGGAGGCAGTTTCCTTTGGCTTGGGGTAGCATATGAGGGTAGTACTTTTAGGCGGAACCTCTCTTCTTCTTCTAGTGAAGGAAGTGCGTCTCAACTTGGTCTAGTGGTGATGAAGTCTAAAGACAGAAGTTGTGGGTTGCAATAAAGCTTCAAAAGAGGGATAGTCTACTGGCTCAAGAGGAAAATTTCTTGTATATATGCTGCACCATGTAGATATGTTGTACAGATGCACTTGAAAAAAAAAGAAAAAAAAAGAAAAAAAAAGAAAAAAAAAGCAAAAAGAAAGAAAAACTCCAAAAAAGTGGTGGGTCGGATTGAAAATTTAATAATCCCACCGGAGTGTATATAGTCAAATAAAGCAAAAGCTTATGGTATCCATGTTACATCTCATGAAGCTTGCAGCGGGAGACTTAACTACACTGGTTGAGCTCCCAAAATTCTATACCTCTTATTCCCCCTCTTCTTGAACCGGTTGTACTTGAACTTAGAAGGGAATACCCCGCTTCTCGAGGAAAGAGTTGCTAGACCGAGGCATTAGAGTTACCTTGTTGAGAGAGGCTGTTTCTTTGTTATTTCTGAGATGAGGAGCTATATTCACTTACACCGTACAAGTAAGATTTCATAGTCACAAGAATTTGTGTATGTAGACTTGTTCTGATCTGACGATTGAGGAGACCTGAATAGGAGTCTTGTGGAACTTAGATTCTGTTAGGTTTTAAATCCATTTCCCATTAAGGTTCCGACACACTAATAATCCAAAGGTCCGACAGAGCTCCAGACTACATTTTTATGAAGATAAGCTTAAAAGTCAACATTATTCTAACTTCTTTCCTTTTTCTTTTCTTTATTTTTGTTTTCACTTATTTTTCAAATAAGTATTTGCTAAGGGACTAGCAAAGGTAAAGTATAGGGGAATGATGAATCCACGATTCATCGCCTTTATTCTTTTATTTTAGCTTCATTTTCTTAGTCAAACACATGTAAATACCCATTAATTTCATAATTTTACCATTTTGCATGCATTTGTTAAAATTGCATTTTTAACACTTTTTGTACATAAATAAAAGAATAAAGAAGAAAAGAAAAAGAAAAGAAAAATAAAGGATGTAGTTATGCAATAAATACAGACTGACCCAAACCCCGAGAGAAGGTCAAGACTTGACCTGATCGACCAGGAATAAAGTAGGGGGAGATAGGGTCGTTTGTCAGAAAAATCAAAAATATCTTGTAAATATTTTTCATGTATATTTATACAAAACTTACATTATTTTATCTGTACATAATGTGACCTCAAACTAATTATTTTCGTAAATAAAAGTTTTAAATAAAATTGTGTTGTAAATAATAAAAATATTTGTAAAATAAAATATTATATATATTGCAAATAATTACACCCAGAAAAAGCCACAAAGTGATAATTGAAACATCAATTCCGGCTCCACACAAGCTCAAATTGAACCAAACTCACTTCCATCATACTATAAATTAAATTACCTTTCAAATGGCTGTGGTTTCATTATTTTTGGAGTTACGGTTAAAAAGTCGGTTTTCTGGGGTGTTTTGTGCAGTTTTCCTATATATTTGATGAACATATTTATTTATATTTATTTTTATACATTTTAAATATTGTTTTCATTAAAAAAATTATTAAAAAAATAATAAAAAAATAAAAATTAAAAAAATCCTTTATAAAAATTATTTCCTTATTTGCACCTATGTACATTATATTATATGTATATAATATATGTATACAATTAATTTCCCTAAATAAAAATTACCAAAAAAAATTAATTGTCTCACATTAATTAATTTAATTTATTTAATTACGAAAATCATATGTAATTATTTAATTTATTTGAATTCATTTGATTTGATAACTTACCTTTTATGTAAAGATTTGATTTTGTGCCTTAAATAGCCACCATTAAGGTAGCTAATTGATTTTTGGAAATTAATTAATTTATTTATTTTAATTAATTACGAAATTCGTTTTTAATTAATTATTTATTTATTTATTCAATTATTTTATTTAATTAACCAATAAACACTTTCCTCATTTGTGAATATCTTCCATTTTTGATTTTTTTTATCTTTTTAATGGGCTCCTCCTCCCTCATTCACACTTGATCAATCTTTGGCGGAGAGGAGCCCAGTTTCCGAGAGTTTCTTGTTGAAGAGGGTCCTAGCCTCCGATCCAGTCGGTGACAGCGGCTTGAGCTTCGTCGAGGCCATCATGGCTTGTCCGATCCCCGAGGTGAGATCCATTTTTACCTGTCTTTTTCCTTAGGTAATCGTAGATTTAGATGTTAGCGTAGGTGTAGTTTTTAGAATTTAGTTCATAAAAAATTCAACTTCACACTTTTTCGCCCGACACCGAATTTTCACCTCACTTCTCGATCTCCACGCATTCTATTTCTACCTCACACGGTCTTCCACCTCCGATCACGCACGGTGACCAGAGCCACGGATCTCTCTTTCATCTTGCCGAGATCCGCCCAGTCACACATCCTATTATTGTGTATAAATAAATAAAAATAATAAAAAAAACATATAATTGTTTTCCTGTTCATCTCACCTATTTTTTGCAGGATACAATTAAAAAAAATTTATCTTTTGCTATCTCTAACATTTATTTTGCAGGTAAAAGTAAATAAATAAAAATTTTTGTTTCTATCTCTAACAATTGTTTTGCAGGTCCATTTAAAATAAAAAAACAAAAAAAATTAAAAAAAAAAGAGAATTTTCCTTTCTCTTTTAATTACAATTGCTGCTGTTAAAAAAATGTAAAAAAAAAGAGTATTTCTTTTATAACTTCTGATAATAAAATAAAAAAACATTTTTTTTCTCTAACCATTTCATGCAGCAAACAAAAAAAATAAAAAAAACAAAAATAAATAAAAAAGATAACAGCAACAGGTCGGGGCCGATTCCAACGCCTCCTCCGTCCACCGATTTCTCAACGGCGGCACCGTCGTAAGCCTCCGTGCCGGCCCTCTCTCAGCCGCGCGGCAGCAGAGCGCACCTGCGCATACCGCCACCAACCACGCGGTGCCCCTACTGCCGACCTGCGACTCCCTTGGCGCCTCCACCGCCCCTGCCCTGAGCCGATCCTCCACGCGTCCAACGCCTGGGCGGGACTGCACCCCCCAGGTCCGCCACCTGCGCCCCCCGCGCGGCCCTCCCTCCAACCTGCTCAGCCCGCGTGGGTGGCAGCCCCTCCCTCCAGATCGAGCCCCGTGCCACCGCGGGCGCCGCGCACGGAGGACCTCCCCGTTCCCCTTCATCGACCAGCGGCCCCCAGCCGCGCCTCCTCCACAGCGTGAGGTCGCGGCCTCTCGCCGCCACCGACTTCCGCTCCCGTCCATCCGACCCTCCACGCGGCTGCGCGGCCGCTGCCATGGCGGGCCCGCTCCGCCTCCGCCATACATGCCAGGCGCCGCCGCGCCTCCCATCGGACTCGCCCAGCGCGGCCTGCCCCTCTCCTTCAACGCGAGGCGCGGGCGGCGCCGCCTCCTGTGACCACCCGTCTGGCGGCGCTCCGTCCTCGCGTGCTGCGCGATCTTCCTTCAGATCTTAAGGGGCGGCGGCGGGTGTGACCTCCCTCTTTTGGGTTTAGAAACGAACAGAAGAAGAGTGGAACCCTAGAGGAGAAGTTGAATAAAAAAAAGGGGATATTTGGCAAACTTACAATAAAGGCCTTGAAGTTATTCCGAAGTTACAAAGAAGACCCTCTCTACTCCAAGGCACATGTGATATATTGGGTAAACTGCGACATTCACCTTTATCTTAATCATTTTTTATTACAGTTCAGAACTTTTGAGAAAATTACATTTTAGTCCCTGACTAGAACAATAACCTTGCATGTTTCTTCTCATTGGAATAAATGTCATTTATGATCCAAAAATTTTGAGAAAATTCATGTATGCTCCTGCTAGGTTCTATATCATTGTACAAAATTTTCATAACATTTTGAGTTGATTTGACATATTTAAAAAATCAAAAATAGTGTCTTTTTGCTTGCCCACAATTTGAAAATCCATAAAAAATTGAAAAAATTGTTTAAAAATTCCATAAAAATTTCTGTAGGTGTATTTTGTTGTCTTTTAATTTCTGTCCAATTTTTGTGCATTTTTTTCATTTATTAAAATACAAAAAAAAATATAAAATCCAAAAACCATTAAAAAATTAGCTTTTCTGAAATTTGACTACTTAGTTTTTAAATCGTGCTCCTTGTGTTCGACCATGGTCGCTATACCAGGTAAAAAGAATAGCGAAAAGACCGCTTACACATTCATTTTCTTGATTCATCTATTTTATTAAGTGGTTTCAATTTATTTTTCTCGATGACCGAATTTTGCGGTTGAGGACAACGACACATTTTTGATATTATTTATCCTCTCTTAACCGCATCGATTTTCGTGTCATCAATGAGGGCCGTTAGATGTCATATCTAACGGCCTTACAAGACCAGGCTCTAGACGGCTCAGATCTGAACTGGGGCGAAGGCTGGATCCAACGGCTACGGAGGATGCTGGACGAACTCCGCCTTGGCGAGGTTCACAGGAGTACCGAGGAAGAGAGGTTGTTCTGATGGATGATAGGATAGCGACAACAGGATCGGGTGGCTCCTCCGCATCGGGTGGATGAGTCGGATGAGCTCGCCGACGGTCGGATCTTCGGGAATGGATAGGTGACCTGGGCGAGCTCCGGCAAGATGGGGCGAATGCGGTCTGGGGCGAGTCCACGCATGCTTTGACCTGTGGGTAAAGCTCCGGATCGGAGGAGTGCTCCGGCCAAGGTTATTTGACCTAAATAAACAGAAGGTGGCGACGAATGGAGGTTGAGGTTCCGGCGATGCGACGGAGGAACCTCGATCCTAATCTTGGCTATCTAATCCAAGTCTAGGGTGGTCAGGCTGTGGGGGAAGGATGATGAGGAATCGGGAATCGATAACGAAATAGATGACTGATGGAGCTCCGACCACTGGGTCGAAGCTGGCGGAGCGACGGATGAAAGATTTGGTACAAATGGAACTAGGATCGAAATCACAGGTACCTGGAGGTCCTATCTGAATCCTTATCTCTAGGGGGTAAAGTGGGACTGGTTCTTAGCCTCTACCTCCCTACGGGAGGCAGGGGACGCTCAACGTGGTGGAGGTCCGGCCACGTAGGGAGAGCGCCAGCTGCAGCTACCTTCTCCGACCACCAAAGGCTCCGGTCGAAACCTGTCACCAAGGGGAAGAAGTCTAGGGTAGAAGGAGGGTGTGCGGTGCGAGCTATCGCTCTGGGGAAGGGAGTGAAGACTTTATACGCGTTCCCAGGTGTCTAGAAAGAATCGGGTGGAGCGCGCAATCCAAGAAAGATCCGCTCCTCCCAGGGATTCTACAAGGGTAGCTGATCCATGGGGAAGAAGCAGGCGGTGAAATCGGGGCAGGGATGGTCAGATCCGAGTGAGAAAATTTCGAAAAGACGAGGTGCGACTTGGATTCGGGCGAAGAGGGGTCCAGGAGGGGGTGTTGACCGGGGTCAACATCCCTCCTGGACCAATCAGAAAATTCTAAGGTCAAAATTATTTGGAAAATAAATTAAAAATCGAAAACGATTTTATTTTAAAATATAATCAACATGAAAAATGTCCCTTATTTTCCAAACTATTTTTTAGTGATATTTATTTATTTTTATGAAAAATAAATTAAGGTATATACATTATATTACATTATGTACATGTATAAAATACTTATTTATTTTTATTTTTATTTTAATTTTGTTTATTTTGGTATAAATACCCCAATTTTATATTTTATTTATGTATAACATAAAATTTGAAGTATAAAATGTATTTTATTTTATTTTTATGAGTTATTTACAAATGTTAAATAAATATGAATATGATACATATATACATGTAATATGTACAAGGTTGTAGATAAAATTATTTTTATTTTTATTTTATTTTATTTTTATTTTATTTTATTTTTATTTTTCTAATTTTTGTTTTATTTTTAGAAATATATAATGGGTAATATAAACACATTTTTAGTTTAATTTGTGTGAAAATAAAATATATATACATATAGAGGGAATATATACAAGGTGGAGTGGCCCTATCTCTCTCTACTTATTTTACTTGGCGATCAGGTCCCATTTAGACCCTCTATTGGATTCAGGTCACTCAATATTATTCCAAATATTTCCCTCTTTTTCTTTTATTCTTTATTCTTTTATTTTTACATAAATACATGCTTATTATCGATATTTAGCAAATGCATGCTTCTTGGTAATTTATTGTATTTACAACTGTATGCATGATGTTTTGCCAAGATATTTAGCTAAAATAAAAGAATAAAGAGTGATGAATGGGGATTCATCAACTACCCGAGTGAGAGAAAACCTAAATCAAATCTTCTAAATTAAACCTAAGCCATTTGCCTCCCCGGCGACAACGCCATCTGACGAGTCGCTGAATACAATGTATATTCTGCACACGTTATAGTATGCGTACTTAGCGAATCAGTAAAAACGAATGGAGATCTCCGTGAAGAGTTTCTCGCCGTTAATTTATGTCTCGGGCAAGTTCGGGGTCGAACACAGGGAGGCAAAGGAACAACGTTGGGTTAATTCATAGAAATTAAGATCTAGATTTCCAGTGCGGATATTTTTATATTTTTTTATGCAAAAATAATGAAAAATGCACAATGCAAATGAATTAAGTTACTAAGAAAGCACACAACTAGGCCAAATTAATTTTAATGTCAATTCAATTCAGCCAATTTATATTTTTTTCTAGGATCCTAATCCAGTGATGAATGCAAGACATCTTTTTTGGAATTTTATGGGTTAAAATGCAACAATTAAAAATGCACACTTTTTATGGTTTTTTTAGCAATTTTCATACAATCAGAATGCAAAAATCATGAATTTTTTTAGAATGAAAACATGATGCAAGGACGCTACAGTAATTTTTTTAGATTTTTTCTGACAAAATATGAATTTTTAAGGATTTTTTAATGCAAACAGAGTGACGGTGAATAAGTAATTTCTAATAAATTCACATTGATAACCAGAGTGTGAATTATCTAAAGAATCTATTTAGATGAACAATCCAGGAGAGTTGAAATTTTATAAAAAAGGATGTGTGTAGATTTAATTAAAAATTATTTACTAAAATCACTCTACAATTTATTTCAAACACAAGATAAATCCAGTTAATGTGAAATTTGGATAGTAATTTAAGAACATGTCATGGCATCATTCCTGATTTTCTAAGAATTATTGGTGCAACCGACTGTGAGATATGAATTTAAAACCACAGATTGGGTAAAATAAGTAAGTTTTCACTAGAATAATTATAGTTAATTATCCAAAGCTGAGAAAAATACAATTAAATATCCATATGGCAGAGAAAGAGTTGCTCAACATAATACTATTTTTCATTCAATTAAATGATGTAAAATAGAGGTCCAAATTAATACATGAACATAAGGGTATCCGTGCAAATAGAAATTAAACTCAAACAACACAAATGGTGCACATGGGCACTTTTGGAATTACGGAAACGTATAGGGAGAAACTTGCAATTGTTACAAAAGTAACCTTCGTCTTCCTCGCAGGGCTTGGGGAAGGGGGCGACGACGCGGGGTGACGGAAGGTGCGGGAGGCCGGACAAGGTGACGTGCATGCGGCCGCGGCGGTGCGCGGAGGCCGTGGTGGAGGAGCCGACCGGAGAGGTGGTTGCGCACGGGGACGTCGTGGGGGCCCTGTGGCTGGGGCTGCACGGTGACAGAGAGTTGCGAGGGATCTACAGCTTAGAGGGCAACGAGCGGTACTGTGTGACGACGCGATGGGTGGCGTAGTGCGCCGCCAGCTGCTGGCGGAGGCTGGACGGGAGGATCGGCGGCAGCCTCCGCTTGCATGTGGAAGAAGCGAGTGGCGGGGGCGGCGCTGCTCCTCCTATTTATTTGGTGATGTGTGCTTTTTTCTAATTTTCTAATTTTTGATTTTTTTTAAAATTTCGATCTTCTCCAGATTTGTGGAGCAGCTAGTTGGACTCCTGTCGTCACCTCGATTCGATTGACTAAATAAAAATCGGAGAAGCTACCGAGCTCGATGGGGAACTCGTGACGCAGAGCGGAGCTCCGCGGATCTCGCCTGAAGGAGGTCGTCGCTTGAGGAAGATGCTTCACCGCTGTCACAAATAAAACAGTCCAAGCTATCTCCTTTTCGATTAGAATGGCGGATAGGAAAAAATGAGGATGTACAAATGAATATAAAGAGAAGAGAAAGGGAGGTTATATAGGTGGTGGAGTTGAATGGGAGGTTAGATTATTGGTGGAGTTGAATGAGAGGTTAGAAAAATGGTTGAGTGGAATGGAGGTTGAAAGAAGACTTGATGGTTAATGGAGGAAAATGGAAGTTATTGTAGAGAATGTGAATTTAAATAAAATACAATAAAAGTAGGCTACTAAAAAGGGAGAATAAAAATAAAAAGAGAAAAAGTGGAGAATTTACAAAAGAGGAAAAACAATATGTACATTTTTTGTTTTTTAAATATATATTTTTTTATCTTTTTAATAGGAGATATTTACAACATAAAAATACAATAAAATACTACAATCAAAATACAACACAACCATGATTTTTTTGTATTTTTAGTAATTAAGAAAGATAAAATAAAAAATGAAGAAAGAATGAATATATACATAATATACAATGTGCATCTAGTATCTAAAACTCAACTTTTGCAAATGAGATCCGATTTTAATGAAATCATTTCCGTTGAATAGATAATTTTCTAACTTGAATTTTAAAAGTGAGTTTGGTGAATTTAGAGTTCACATGGAACGAGAATTTGGTCGGGAAGTTGGACTTTATGGCTTTTTCTCTTTGGGATCTAGGAGCATTTATTTGAGATGAGATTTGTTTTGTATTTTTTATTTTTATATACATTTTTATGAAAAAGTTAGAGAAATAATTAGCCAAAAGGAGTTGAAATGAATTTATTAAAAATACATGAAGTATCGGGCTATAAACCGGTGAAAAACTCATTTATTTTACGACTTTTTATGGGTGATTTATTTTGTACAATCCAATATACAATAATTAGTGTGTTTTATTTAAAAGAGTCATTTTGTTAATTTATTGATTTTATGGGTATTTATTTTATATTTTACTCGGGGATTTTGCTAAGATTAAGATATTGAGATGATGAATCGCGGATTCATCAGTCATGTGAAGACATGCAATTGTCATTTATCTCATCATTTATGACATGATTTATCTATTAGTTTAATGTGTACACAACGATTGTCTCTTAGACTACAATAAAACAAACAATAGTGGTTACATTGCTTAGGATAATTTCTGATTTGGCATAATTCATTTGTTAGGGATGGCCTTGCGTAGCTATAATCCATTTGAGGATGTCAGGGATCATGTCATCATAGTATTTATTGGAGTAGTAGGTGGTATGGCAATAGAGGAGTGAGAGTCAGCTAGGAGAGGAGTTCCTCGTCCCTTGCATACAAGACCTCTTAGCGGTCGAGATTGGGTTAAGGAGATGCTTGCCATACATGATGATAGAGCATTTCAGAATTTACTTATAAGCCCACCCACACTGAGAAGGTTCATCGGTGTCCTATCGGAACATGTCTTAACACATACACGATTTGTGGATGTGGATGAGCAGGTTTGTATCTTCCTGTATGCATTCACCAATGGTCATTCTAATAGAAACATCCAAGAATCCTTCCAGCATAGCGCGCAGACCATATCATGCCTCATAAAAAGTGTTCTCGTGAAGATATTGACATTGGAGAAAGAGTATATTGATGAATTTTCATTTCAACATATTTATACATTTATATTAGTTTAAAATCTCTTATAAATACATGTATATAATACTAAATCCATATTTATACTAACCTACAACTGTGTATAAATATTGTACATTTAATACTATTTTAAGCAAAAATAAATAAATAAAGAAATAAAGGAAAATAAAAAAATAAAAGATTGTATATATGTAATAGATACAGGCTGACTCGAACCCCGAGAGAAGGTCATGACTTGACATGATTGATCAGAAATAAAGTAGGGGGAGATAGGGTCTGTAATCAGAAAATCCAAAAAATATTTTGTAAATACTTTTCATTTATTCTGTGTATATTTGTATAAAACTTACACTATTTTATTTGTACATAAATTGAACTCAAATTAAATAATTTTCTAAACAAAAGTTGTAAATAAAATTTTCCTAAATAATAAAAATAATTGCAAAATAAAATCATGTACAGAAAAGTAACCATACTCCGAAAAAGCCGTAAAGCGGTAATTGAAAGATCAATTCCAACTCCATATGAACTCAAATTGAATCAAACTCACTTCCATTCTATTTTAAATTAAATTATCTTTAAAATGGTAATGATCATAATTTTTGGAGTTATGGTTTGAAAGATGATTTTCTGGGGTGATTTTTTTGTAATTTTACCATTTATTTATTATATATTTATCCATATTTATTTTTATACATAATGTATTTATAAATATTTGTAAATATTTTTTTAATAATTATTTAAAATAAAAATAAAAATAAATAAAACATAAAATAACATAATTTCCTTATTTAACTATGTATATAATGTACCATATGTATATATTATATGTATATAACTAATTTCCTTAAATAACCGGCACAAAAAAATGAAAGAATTGACATTTATTATTTAAATTAATAAAGTGACGAAATTTATTTATTTCTTTATGTAAATAATATACCATATGTAAGAATTTAAATTTCTTAATTATCCCACCATTAAGGTGGCTCATTAAGTTGTTGGTAATTATTATTATTATTTTAATTAATTTAAATCCTAAAATTATTTTATTTATTTATTTTATTAATTCGTCATTAACCTCCTTCCTTCTTTTTCTCTCCATTCAAATCCATTCTTTTCTATTTATTTGGCTCCTCCATTCTAACTTGATCAATCTTTTGGTGAGAATAGCCTATTCTCCAAGAGTCATCTTGTGGTAGAAGGGTGCCAAGCATCCATGCCGTCTGGTGACAATGAGGCAATCTTCGTCGAGGCCATTACGACGTTCATCTGCTCCCATTTGGTGAGATCCAAATCTTTGAATTCCGTATTTTATCTAAATTAATCGTAGTGTAATTTTTTATTATAATTTCACAATCATTTCATTGTTAAATTTTAAATCGTAGTTAATCATTGTTCATCATGACCCAATTCTGATCAGATCTCACATCCACATCTTAATCCCTGCACGTTCATGTTCTACCTCACGCAACCACTCACCTCCAACCATTCACGGTGGCCGGAGATCCGGATCTCATCTCAACCGCCAGACCATTTTCATTCACATTTTCTGTCCAGTAATTTTTTATCAAGCTGCCGTGCTCAAATCGGATATTTTTTTTGTATTTGCTTTTATTGCAGGTACAAGAATTTTTATAAAAAAGAAAGAGGAAAGAAAAAAAACTCAGATGATGTTCAAAAAAATAATTTTTTTGGACGAGCAATCGCCGCTGTCAAGAGCGATGTCCGCCCTCCGCCAGAAGGAGACATCTCCACACTCTATCACAGACCCATCCAGCAGTTGTACCCCGTCACCATCTGAGCGAAGCCCCTCTGCCACCACGCACCTCCTGTGCAAGGACCACGCCGGCTGTAACAAACCCATCGCCTAGTTCCATCGTCGTTCACCACCCACCTCGCGCAAGCTGCCGTCCCCAGTTACGCCACATCCTCCACTGGGAGAGTGTGTTGACCCCCGATTCACTGTTGCTGACATCCATCTCCATCGCATCTTCGCCAATTTCCTGGAGCATGTCGTCGTCCGTCGACTGGAGCCCCGACACTTGCCTGATCTTCCCACACCATCGCTCAAGGAACCACTACAACACCAATGCCATGCTCGCATCGTGCCCGCTCTGACCTCTTGGAGCAGTTCCCACATGAAAGCGGATGTCCCCAGATCAACCTCCTCCGTGCAAGCACATGCGCAAGTCCATCCACTGTATAGCATCCAACCGACCGACCGCACGCCAACCCTTGAAGTCGCTGCCCCCTCCTTGTGAAGGAAGAAACAGAGGGTGGCACCCCCTTCCTTTTTGATTTTGGGCGTAGAACGAAAGAAGAAGTCTACTGTAAACCCTAAAAGATTATTTCTGGGCAAATATAAAATCTGCCCCTTGAGTTTCTGAAATTTGCAATAAATCCCCACCAGCATCCAACACGTGTCACACACGCCCCCAACTGGGTAAATTGCAAACCTTTTCTCATTTTAATTTCCTGTTATATTTTAATGCAGAGACTTTAAATAAATCCATTTTAGTCCTGTAATTTCAGACATTTATTTTGCATTCTTTCCTTATTTAAGTAAATATTTTTCATGTTCAATAAATTGTAGAAAAAATGTTATATTCTTGTTTTGTGCCTCTTCACTATAAAAATTTTGCATTGTAGCTTATTGTTGTTTGCTATTATTAAAAATAAAAAACATCGCATTTTTAACAGTTTGAAATTTGAAAAATCATGAAAATTCAAATATTACGTAAGAAATTCCAAAATTTAGAATAATATTATTTTAGTTTATTTTGTTTTCTTTGCAAATTTCATGCATTAGTTATTTTTAAAATCCAAAAAATTAGAAAATAATAAAAATCTTAAAAAATCATAGAAAATTGTAGGAAAGTCTAAAAAATGTGATTTCAGTCCTATTTGTAGATAATTCATCATAGTTTTTAGAAAAACATTCAGTGATTTTTACTTTTGTTTTATATTTTTAAATTGAAAAATATTCCTATATGCTCACTATTTGATCTTTCTCTGTTTTTTATTAAGGGATTTTTACCCATCAGACCCTATAATCTTTGTAAATTACCTCTACGACCTTTGAAATATCGATATTCCTCCCTAGACCCCGTAATCTTGCTAACCATTACCGCGCAGACCCTCTGGTCAACCTCCATCCATTTGTCCGTTAAAACTAACCGAATTCCATTATATTCGTTTAAATTATACCCATTTTGTTTGTCAAATTTATATTGATTGCCATTTCCCCTCTTCCTCGTCCGTGTATCCTTCCCACCCCCACACCCTCAGCCCATGCCCTCCCCGTCGTCCTCCTCGAAGCCCCGACCCCTGCCGCGCCGCCCAACTTCTTCCCTCCTCCCCTGCTCGATGTTGGCCCGTAAGAACCCAACCCACGCCCAGGTCCCTGGCGATGGAGCATGTTATGGAGCCCCCTCCCGATACTACTTCCCCACCCCCCCTCCCCCCCAACCCGGTGATGGAGCCCCCCTCCCCCTTAACCCGACGATGGAGCCCCCGCCCGATCCCGCCAACCCCCCTCCACAACGTTTTCGTCTCCTCTGTTGTCTCATCGTCGTCTTCTCTGTTCTGGAGCAAGATGCTGCCGCTTGCGCAAGACACCTCCTAACCATCTCCAACAGACGACGATTCGTGCCACGCCACTGATCAGCCACCAGAGTCCTACCACATTCCCAAGGAGATCATCTCCAACTGGATGGAACAGAATGCCAACCTTCCCCTCCTCAAGCGGGATGGCTCCACCAAAGGCACCACCAACCCCAAGTCCCTCCACCCTCATGTTCCCCCCACCATCGCCACCTCTAATTCCAAAAGCCTCCCCCCTTCCAACTCCAAGCGCATTCTCGGTCTTCCCGACGTCCATGTCACCACCTTCCCCCACCTTGCCCGTAGCGCCTGAAGGTCCAGACGCCAGGCCGCCCCTCCGTACATCATACCCAAAGAGATCGAGAAAGGAACTCTCCGAGGTGAAGATCCCTCCTCCCCGAAGGTTTCGTGCTTTGGGAACGTTCGAACTGGGAGGGAAAAGAGATCGGAAGAGGCGGCGGATGGGATAGTGGATTGTTGGGATTGTTGCATTACGAGGGCCTTCTCATGCTGTTGTAGGAGGAGGCGGACACCCCCTTCCCCCCCAACCCGGCGATGGAGCCCCCCGCCCGATCCCGCCACCCCCCCTCCCCCCATGGAGCCCCCCGCCCGATGCTACTACCCCAACCCGGCGATGGAGCCCCCCCCCCCCACCCAGCGATGGAGCTCCCCTACTTCCCCGCCACACCCTCACACCGGCCTGGAGCCCCTTCCCCCACCGCCGATGGAGCTCCCCTACTGCCGATGGAGCCAACCTGCTCCCTGATCCCCCTCTCAGCCGATGGAGTCCCCATCTCTCCCCCTGCCGTCCAGCCTCCCAATCTCCTAACCCTCTCAAAGCCGACGGAGAATCCGGGCCGCCCTTCCAGACCGATCCCGTGCGACGAACACATTGTACATTGGTTAAGTTAACTCAACACTAACACAAGTGATTGACTCAAATACAGTTAAAATTGACGGTAGGGTTTGTTGGGTAAGACGGAGCAAGTTTACGGGGTCGGGGGAGGAATTAGGATGTTTCAAAGGTTGTAGAGGTAATTTACAAAGATTATAGGGTCGTTCGGGTAAAAATCCCTTTTATTAATTTTAAAAATCTTAAAAATTTGAAAAATCTTTGAAAAATCATCGAAAATACTGGTAAAAAATTATTAAAACATAAATTTTTTTCCTTAGGCATTTTTTAATCATTTTTACCATATTTGAAAAATCCAAAAAAAATGCATTCCTTTCATATATAAATTTGCTTTGAAAAATTAATTATTTGGAAAAATAAAAAAATTGAAAAAAATCATTAAAAATTGGAAATTAGAATATATAACCATAAAAATTTTAAAAAAGTCAAAAAATCTCATAAAAACCATGATAGTTTTCATTTGAGATTCCTTATTCTTTTATTGATTTTTCAATTATTAGAATAACTCTTGGGATTTGTAGCCTCTCTAAGTTCGATCACGTTGTTTTACATATTAAATTAAATAGCACTTTTCTCTTGTTATATTTTCTGTAATTATTTTAGTTTGAGAATCAAAAGAATTTTTTATTGAGGGATTCTTTGGGTTGCAACGATACTTTTAATTTCAACAATTAGAAACCCTTAAAACTCTCTTCCAACAAAATGTCGTCGTTGCCAGAGAGGTACGACGAGGGTAGTTAGGTTTTCCCTTAGACCCACTATTCTTAATTGTACATTTTTGTCTATACTTCATTATTCTTTGCCAATATTTCTGTGAACATATTGTGTATTAAAAATTGTTGAAAAGTCAGCACTCAATTTTGAATCTCGTGTGCCATGAGGGAGCTCATACGTGAATGTGCTCTCCGAATTCTCATCTGCTAGCATTTGTGACTCTGCGGAATCCGAAGGTATGACAAGAGCTCGTGCTACTAGGTCTTACCAAACGATTTCATTCTGTGATAACAAAATCATATTCACGATGGACATCTAGCACAGAATCTATCATATGCTCAGTGCTCTGCTCAGAGCGTGCTTAATCTCTGGTTCCAAGCTCCTCAATGATGCTTCAGCCAGTAGGCTGCTCTGTCAACTAAAGAGAATGGAAATGCTATCAACATGATCGTGTACTCATCTACCAATTTATTGTGGACGGTGTTGCAAATCATCTTGAACTTTTGCAGATGGAAATGGGGCTCCTCGATAGCTAGCTGGTAATCGAGACTTTGCGAGGGTCAAAATATGTCACACAAGGCGGAGACAAAGTCGATGTGGCGACCACTCAGGAAATCCCAATTAGTCAACAATTAACCCATAATAAAGATTAAGCAATGAAAAGTTGTGCGGAGTTAAAATTTATTATAACTCTACAACAAAGATGTGTATAGGTGCAAGTATGTGTAAAGGGTCGAACACAAGAAGCAAGTAGGTAGATCGGGGCAATAATGCTCAAAAATGAATGTGATCAATTTGTCTATAAGTGTGCTGTGTTTTTTGTAGGTTTTTAATTTTATATTTTTATTTATTTATTTATTGATTTTATATTTTTATATTTTGATTTTAAATTTTCTGATTTTGTATTTTCTTTTTATATTTTTTATATTTTTATATTTTATTTTTCTTTTAATAAGGATATAAAACTATATAGGATATAAATATACAAGAGAGATGAGAGAGAGATAAAAACAGGTAAAAATGTTCAAAATATAGGAAATAAAATTTTTTGTGCTTTTTATATTTTTATAATATTTTTGTGATTCTCCCGTATTTTTCGAATTTTTTAGGTATTTTTAAAGTTAATAATACTCAAAGCAGTGAATAAAATTAATGGTCGAAATTAAATAAAGATGAAATATATCAAGCAGTGTCAAAAATTCTCCAAATTAATTTTAAAATAAGGATAATCTAATAAAGAAAATTTAGGAACAAAGACACAATTTTTAGATTTTTTATGGATTTTATATACTTTTATGAATGTTTTTAAAGTTTTTCTTTTTTATGAGTTTTCTTTTCTATTTTCTAGTGATTTTTGGTATGAAGGTTGCAAATGTACAAATAAACAAAATATATTTTTTCTGGAATTTTTCAAAAAGGTTTTATAATTTTTATGTATTTTCTAATGCAAACAGTGATGAAAATGCATTTTTTGAATTTTTATAAATAATAAAATAATGAAAAAATGTAAAATAAAAATATGTCATGGAAATACAATACAACAGGAGGTAGAGTAATTTTTTGAGATTTTTTAGAGATGTATAGATGCATGAAATAAATACAAGAAACAAAGAGAAACTACACAATTGGCAAGGGCATTTTTGTAAATATCAAAAAGTTCAAGGGATACGGTGCAAATTTCTCACAAAAAATTTATAACTAGATACAAATATTCATGGACCAATCACAAATATCCAAAAGCCCAAGGTTATATCTGCAAAATTGCCAAAGTCACATGCATAGGGCACGTGACCTAGTAGGGATGTAATTACTATTATCAAAAACCCAGAGGGCTATGTTGCAAAATTTCCACAAAAAAATATAACTGCAGTAAATATTTTCCAAACTATTTTGAAATACAAGAAAATCCAGGGTCCTTGGTGCAAAATGTCAGCCTTACGTGCACGTATCACGTGAGGTGACGTGGCCAGGGATGCAAGTGCAAATATGGAAAGATGGGGCGTGTTTTCGCAAACATTACAAAAACTTTTAAAAGCAGATGAAATATTATGTCCCAATTAATAAATACAAATTTGTCGGGTTAAAAGTGCAAAATACCCAAGACTCGCGGATCCAACGGTCGAAAGATATCACTTGGACACGTGTCACGCCGAGGACGCGCAATACCGCTTCGCTTTGACGGCCCTGATTAGATCTTCCGATGAGAATCAACGGGTGACGGAGCCAAGAACGGGCCGAGATCGAACGACAGCCATGCCCTCTGGATGAACCGCGAAGAACACTCCCTGGAGTTCGTTCAATCGACAAAATCAGGCACCCCCGACCTCCGAGACCGCTGGTGGGATATTATGGAGAGTGCCAGAGGGGGTCTGCAGCGTCTGGAAGGCTCAAACCGATCTGGGCCCCATCGATGGGGGCCTGGAGCTCTCTGCACCTGGAGGACGTGTTCTTGATGAAGATTGCGCCCAAATGCGCACTTCTCGACCTGCAAGATAGATCGAAAGCATGAGTAACAAATATGGCAGGGTCGGGGCTTTTATTGGTGAATGGTAGCATTGCGTAGGGCGATTTTGGTGAAAGGAAGGTGGAGGTCGGAGCGGAGCTCCGGCGTGGATATTAGGATGGAATTGAGGCTCAAAACCTTGATCAATCAAGCAATTAAACTACAGAGCAAAAACCTAGTCCTACAGCTAACTAAAGAGTGAAGAAAAACAAGCAAAAGGTGCCTTGATTGGATGGAAAGCCAAGATATGTTCCATCACGCCGGCGTGCGACGGAGGTATCAGAGATCACTCAAGACCGCTCCCCTCGATCACCCTAGATGGCTCGCGTGGATGCTGTCACCATCCATGTTTGCTTGAGCGCAAGAGGCGAGAGGAAAGGAGGCCAAAGGAGACTAAAAAAATGAGAGAAAAGCGGGTGGTGTTTTATGTATAGCAGGTGGCATGGTGATGGAGCACTCTTCGAGGCGAGATACAGAACGAAGAAGGCGGATCTTGGGCAATCTGCATACCCAGCGAAAATCATGGAGCTGCAGTAAGGAAATCTCATGAAGGGTCAACTCTTCCTCGAGCAACGGATTCGTGGCGAAAAAATCAAGAAAAGAGGGTCGCGGGCAGGTCTGACAGTGAGCATACGGGCAGGTCAGAGAGTTGACCTACGGTCAACTCTCGGACGCTCCTGGTTGGTCCACGTGGACCAACCAGGAAAAAGCCCTGGAAAAATTATTTGTAAATTCGTTTAAAAATAGTAAATTATTTAATTAATTTTAGATTATTAAATAAAAAATGTTTATTATTTTATAATTTATTTTATTATGATTTTTATTTATTTTTTAGAGGTATAAAATTGCAAGTTCCCTTTTTAAGGGTTATATATAGGTATATTCATCTATGTATTTTAATCTGATGATGGACTCCTAGTAACGCACTCGGACGTCTCCGGAGAAGGCTCGCCCCTATCGGATCAGGGCCAGTCAGGCCAGGCGGATGATCCAATATTTTATTTTTATTTTGTATAGTTAATTTTATTATTTTTGTTTATCATTTTATATATTTATAACTTAATTTTACACACTTAAATATATTTTTATTTTATTATTATAAAGTATTTTGTACAATTAAATAAATAGATGTATTGTTTATATAGGTACAAGTATATGTAATTCATCTATGTTTTTGATACATGTATTTTATTTTTATATTTTCTTGATGTTTTTATTCTTGTTTTAATATACACATACATTAAAAATAATATTTAAAATTTTATAAAAAATATAAAATTTTAAAAAATGAATATTTTAATCGGTATAAGTATATAATAGGGGTCCAAAACTCAACTTTCAAACCGTAACTCCGAAAAATATGAAACCACCTTCATTAAATAGCTTATTGAAAATTATATACAATTAAAGGTGATTTTGATACATTTCAAGTTTTTATTTGAGAGATATGGATTGGGGAAATTGGGATTTTGGAATCTTATTCAGATCATATCTTTTTATCTGTATGTTATTTTCATATGAAATCAATTTTTTATTTTTCTTTATTTAATTATATACAATTTGCATGTACAAAGTTTCTTTATTTGAAGTATAAAAAGTAGAACTAAAAATAGATCCTAAAATGAATAAAGAATGAATTAAATAAAAGGGTTTTTTATTGTATTTTGGTCCTTATCTCCCCCCCCCCCCCACTTTATTCCTTGTCGACCTAGTCATCGGGATGCCTAGGTCTCGGGGTTTGGGGTCATAAATTATCTGAAATATTTTATTCTTTTTATTTTCTTTTCTTTATTCTATAATTTTGGCTTTAAAACTGTATTTTATACACTATTTACACAGTAACATGTGAATGATAAAATGCCTAAATTAACGCTATTTACACGCATTTACTAGGGTTTTCAAGGCCAAAATGATATAAGAAAGATGATGAAATGTAGATTCAACTAGCTCATGGAACTTGGGCAGTAACTGAAGGGTCTAGGGATGGAGCTCGAAATCGCCCAAGATAGCGAGTTGTTGGATCCATCGGTGTGTGAGGGTTTCATCAGGGTTGTGCAACTGCCTCATGGTGCGGGCTGGTCTAGTTGGGTCCTGCGGCTCGTCCTGGAATCTATCGTCTACTCAGCCCTCCTGGCGTGGTATTTCTCCACCACCAGATGGTCGTTCTGGTTGATCTCGCCCAGCTCGCATCTGTATAAGCTCTCTCCTCACTTCTGCCATGAATACTCCCTGGTCTCGGATCTGTCTCTGCAAAGTTTCTAGGGAAGCAAGCAATGTGTTTTTGATGGCGGCCTAATCTAATATGAACGAGGATGTCTGCAGGTGCTCATCAGTTCTTGCTTCACTGTTGGCCATGTCACAGATCTCTGCAAAGTAAAAATACCCTAGCTTAGGTGTTATCAAATGAACATATAGTTGTGCTGGCCTGTCTGGCTGTACCTAAGGAACTGAAGAAGGGTGGTCGAGGAGGAATAGGGTGGAGGCGAATTTGAGTTCAGAGAGCGAGTCTGAGCTCTCTCAATCCACCCTAGATGAACGGGCAGGAATGCTGGAAAGTGGTGTTGCCAGAGGCAGCCAAAGATACCTTTTGTCCATCATCGTGATGCGGGGATTTATGAAGATAAGGTCTGGGATAAAAGCGGGATGAGAAAACAAACCCCTGATTCACCTACTTGATGAATCCCCAATTCTCACACTTTATTCTTTTATTTTAGCTATTTATCTTGGTAAAGCATCATGTAAATAGGTGTAAACACAATAAGTTAGCACTCAGCATGCATGTGTTAATTTGTATAGTTAGCAAGTATTTTTGCAAAAATAAAAGAATAAAGGAAAAGAAAAAGGAAGGAGGTATTTAGAATAAATACAGAGTGACCCGAACACCAAGAGAAGGTCAAGCCTTGACCTGATCGCTAAATAAAATAAGTAGAGAGAGATATGGCCTACTCTGTGTTGTATATATTACCTATGTATATAAATTATTATTTTGACAAAATAAAATTAACACATTATTTTTACCTCCTTGTATATTCCTAGAAATAAAATTAAAATAAAATAAAAATCAGAAAAATAAAATAAAATAAGAGCCTTTCTCCTTGTACAAATACAAATGTATATATAACATCCCTATTTATTGTAAAATTGTAAATAACCTGTAAAAATAAAATAAAAATTATTTTGAACTCCTAAAATTATGTTGAAAATAAACAAAATATAAAATTGATGTATTTGTGTGAAAATAACAAAATAAAAATAATTGTACATAATACATAGATATATTATACCTATACATAGCGTATAGAGGTATTTGGAGGAGCTCTTAATCATGCGTTCTTCCCAAGTCAAGGTGTCCATGTACATATGCTCCTCATCAGCTTCCTTTTAATTTTGATGCCTTTTAGGCCTTTAAATACCCCAATCTCTTTGTACCCAAGTTCCCTGGTGATAGCAGGAAGCCAACCAAATTGTTAGGAATGGAGGAAGGGGTCTGAAGGAGGTGATCTGAGCATTATCGACCGCCTGCAGCGGAACTCCGATCGGCTGTTTCGTTCTTAAGGTAGAGCCCTAGTCTTAGCTTTCTTTCTGTTCGTAGGACTTAGGTTATAGCTGTTTAGCTTTCATTTTTACTTAATCTTGCATTTTATTTTGTAAAATTTGAGGATCATAGTTCGCCAGAGCTGAGCTCTGACCTCCGTTTCGACGTACTCCGACTGTTCTCCGACCAACATATCTCCTCCATAACCTTCTCCATTGATTCTTCTTTGCCCTAGGCATTTCATCCCCCTTGATTCTCTATAGAATGGAGAGATCAGGGTCTCCCCTCCGGTGCTCGTCGGAGACCCCGTGCTAGACCTCGCTTTGCCTCATTTCACCCCAAATCAGACCCTTGGACCTCGATTTTTGCATTCTTTTGACTAACCCTACATTTCCCGGAGGCCAAGGAACCTTTCCTAGGTAGATTTTGCCAAAGTTGAAGTTCCTGAAGCCCCAAACCTTTCCCAACTTCTAGAGCTCCATCATAGAGCCTTACACCTCGCTTGAATCCTTCAGCAGCTCCAGGACGCTTCCAGGAAGCTTCAAAACCTTTTTACAATGACCAAGACTGTTGAATTGACCCTAGATATCAAATCAAAGTTTACCTCTTCAGGCTTTCTTTTGTGTTCTTCCTCTGGGCTTCTCCGTCGTCACATCACGCGCACACTCCAGATCAAGTAGCCACCGTTGGATGTAGTGCCTTACAACCATCAGATTAGTTGCTGGGGTATAATCTCAGCCATCCATGTGCGAACTGCCATCCATTGTTGAAGTGACACAACATGTATAAGTGACATCCATGCGTACAGGCACGCTTTAGGGGTAATTTTGCCATAAACACCTTAGCCTGGTATATTTTCTTTTTAGTCCGAAAAGATCAAATTGTGGTGTAAAATGTTTTATAAAATTTGCAAGTGGAACCCCACACTAGTTTTTATTTGCATCCATGTCCTTCTTCACGTCACCTCACGTGCATGTACGCATGAGGGGGAGCCTATTTGCAGGAACCCTCTCAATGGTTTTGGTTATTATTTAGTCCATTAATTTGTAATCTAGTTCAAAACTTTTTGGATAAATTGCATGTATGCCCTACCATTTTTTTGAAAATTACATTTGTACATGTACCAACATTATGTGAATTATATCTTAAGGGAAATTTGCGTAGAGGCCCTAGGATTTAGATTTTTTCTGAAAGGCAATTTAACTTCACTAAAATTGTGTTTTAGTCCATGAAGTATTTGTCTTTCATTTTCTTTATTTCTCACATTAAAAATAGTATTTTTCATTAAAAAATAATAGGAAATTTATTTTAAGAGCCAAATATTGTATAAAATCACATATGTTCCTCAAAAGTCCATTTAAAATATTTTACAATATTTAAAAAATTCAAAAACATCATATTTATTCGTAGTTCGTATTATAAAAATACATAAAAATAGAAAAGTATTCTGAAAAATTATAAAAATTATTACTTATTTATTACTATATTTTTAACCTACAGACAAAAAATCACCAAATAATTATAAAAGAAAAAATTGCAAACCCTCTCGAACCCAAAAAAATAAAAAAATCCAAAATTTCCATATTCTACTTCTGTATTTTACTTAATATATATTATATATTTTAGTTTTGAAAATTTTTGATCAATTTGGCAATTTTTATATTCCAAAACATCTAGATAAATATTATTACCCACTATTTTGTTGTTTTTATTCAATTTAAAATAAAACAAATTAACAAAAACTAAAAGAAAATTGCAAAAATAGAGAAAAGGATAAAAAGCATAAGAGGATTTTATTTTGGATATTTTGAATATCTATAGCTCTATATATAATAGTATAAATACCATATATATAGCTATATTTATTCATATTATTGTTATCATCATTATTATTAAAAATTTCCTTTATATCTTAAAAACCCTTAAAAAATAAAAAGATTGGACTTAGGGCATTTTACTTATTTTTTTATATATATTTATATCCTATATATCTATTATATAGTATATGTTATCTATATATCTTACATACACATATTACATACATTAAAAAGGAAACAAAAAATAAATATCAAAAAAATAATAAAAAGGATATAAAAATATAAATTAAAAACAAAAAAAGTATATAAATAAATAATAATAAATTTAAATATTGAAACGCCACAAAAAAATAAAAAATCCCAATAAAAATACAAAAACATTTATTGTTCTTTTTTAACAAATTGGTGCAGTCTATTCCCATTGCTCCTTTGTGGTTCGACCCCTACGCGTACACCCTACACATCATTACCCAGGGTATAATAAATTTAGCTCATTATTATTCATTGAATGAACATTCATGTTGGTTAATTGTTGATGCATGTGGATTGAAGATAACCGTAAGAGCAGTCAACACACAACGATGTCCAGACTCAACTTATCGGGCACTGCAGTCCCTCCAAGATCGGACGCTAGGAAACATCCTCAATTCTGCATGCTCGTTAATAATGTATAATTAGCGTCAATTCTAAATCTTATTAGGGATGGAGAAGTATCTTTAGTGAAATCAACTACATCCCAAAAAGAGCAGAACCCTGGAAGAGAGTTTTCCATGTATGTGGGAGGTATAAGAAATGAGGAGTTCTGAGGGTAGTTCGCGGAGTCTGAACCATTATCCTTGGAATCGCCATACATTATTGGAGATGTCAAACTCAAGTACTCAATGTGGGTGTCGACGGAATCCCGACCAAACTGTCTTGGAGTTGACATCTTGAAGGAAAAAGGGAGATAGATGATGGACGAAAGATACGATGATGAACAAGAAATAAATGGAGTATAAAACAGTAGAAGACACACAATGAGAAAGGGTCAAAGAGACGTATGAAGAAAAAGAATGATAAAATGGCACAAACGTGAGGTACTTGATCTTTGAACCTAATCTAAATCAAATAAACACTAAACAAAATGGATTCACCAACTCAACTCTGTGAAGTCGTGAATGTTCGACTATTTTTATCTTTTCAATTTTAGGGTTGTGATTTAGATAAAAAATTGTAACACATCCTTAAGCAGCTAGCTGTAGAGGAGATAGTGTGCTGCCAAGAAAGTATTCTTGTACTTGTTCTACCTCCTTTGTATCATGTGATCTGCACTTTTTGAGGTCCTCAATATAGGTCCTGGGGGCTACTCAGCCAAAGAAATAGAGAGAGGAAGTCGATAGGTGAAACCACTACTTCCCTCACAAGTGAGGTACTTGGACGCAAGATGATGAGACAGACACACCTGTGAGGTCGTGGCTTATGCTCAATACTTCGGATCAAGTCAGATGCTCTACACAAGGCGAGTGCACCGTCATCGATAGGACCCTAGTCATCTACATACGATAGAAGTGCTAATACTCTGACGATCCCAAGTGATAGTTGAGGTAGCCACAGATCGGGTTTTTGGGTATAATCCTTAAGGGCCATGCCTCACTCTGTCTAGAATGTACCTGAATGCAAAGAGGGCTTTGTGAACCCCAAATAATGATGTCCATTATGATTTTTAATTAGGTCAAAGTTTATTTAGCAGTCCCCTTATTTTAATTTTTGAATTTCATTTTTTTGAGTATTTTCAACGCAAAGAGCCTAACAAATTTTTTTGTATTTCTTTAAACCTAGATGCTCAAAATCATAGGGAGAAAGACACAAAACAATGCAAGGAGACTCAAGGATGGAAATCCCACCCTTGAGTCAATATGATGAATGCTGAGTCGAAATTACTTACAATGATTCCCAGCTCTCTCCATACAGGATGTAAAACAAAATTTGTTAACCTAGTATATACGTAATGCATGCGGTGAAATCAACCTGAGCATGAATTTCTATTAGCGTGAAGAATAGATTTGAGTTTGACTAGATCCTATCACAAACTATAAGTGCATGCAATATATTAAGGATGTAGATCTTATCTTACTCGATCAAGAAATACTAAAAACTAAGTGCTCAATCACAGAAAATAAATGAAAATATAAGTACAAAGCATAAATCGTGAAAGACAAAGAAAATAGGTTATGAAAATAACAAGAAGCTCAGTGAGCCCCCAAGTGAACAAAAACATGGTAAAATAGGTATGAATGTTCAATGTCCACCTTTATTATTACAAATTAATAAAGAAATAAAAATGGAGTCTCTCTATTATCAAAATAAAAAGAAGATGGCTATAATAATAATCCTCTCTCACTCTCTCTTCAGTTATCTCCAAGTGATCCACAAGATGAAGAATCACTCTCCTCGTAGCTTGGGTGCTTCAACCACTTAAGCGGTCACCTTCGACTCGAGGTCCCTCGTAAGAAAAATAATAATGAAGTCATTATAACATATAAGCAATTATCTCAAATAAAGCAGAAAATAAAACAAGAAAAACTATGAAGGAAAATGCACACAAAAATCTATCCTAAACGTTTCTCCTCGACAACGACGCCATTTGACATAAGATAAAATCAAATATATTTTTCGCAAATCCATATAAAATATTTTCCTATATTTAAAAATTCAGAAACATCGCATTTATTCCATATTTGCATTAAAAAATATATAAAAATTAGACAATGTTTTGAAAAATCATAAAAAATGAGGAGTTATTTATTACTCTGTCGAGGCATCCGATGAACTCTAGTGGATGTAGGATCAAGGCCTCATCCTTGATCGAATGATCTATCACGCTTCACGTGGAGGCTCATGCAACCGCAACTCAACCTCGACACCCGAAGCTCAGACGCTCGAGCCCTCTGCCTCGGGGCACTCGAAGCAACCAAACGCTCCCATGTGACGCCTCAGGGGTCGACCCTCCACCTTCCGCATGTGCCTCCCTCTCATGCACCTCGTACATGGTTATGGGGAAAATCACACCCATGCCCCTACAATTATGAAGAGTAATATCAAGACCCTCGTCGCCCAGCACACGTGCAGTGCACGCATCCAGGAAAATTTGCAAGAAGGCCCAACATGCTTTGGGTACTTTTATTTTAGTCCTTATGGGCATATGTCTTTTATTTAGTTTATTTCCTATATTGCATATATACCCATGTCTTTGCTCATTAATTAAAGTATCATTTGGCATTAAATTTTAATTTTAAAAATTGATCATTGTTAAAAAAATTATCCTTTATATTGTGGATGATTAATTTATTTTTTTTATGAGTCTGTGTTAAAAATTCACAACAAATCACTCATTGCTCTAAAAATTCATGGAAATTCACATTTTATAGAATTAATTACGTTCTAATATATGCCCAAAAAGCAAGTCATTTGCATGCATATTTAGGTTAAAATAAAATGTTTGGTGAGTCAAGTAATTTTTTAATTTATCGTAAACTTAGTGTTTTAAGATTTAAAATTTTTCCTATATTGAGCCTCATTAGACATATCTAGGATAATTTTATCTCAGGAAAATAATTTAGTTTCTTATTTATTAAAATTAATTAATTGAAAATCATACAATTTGCATATTTAGTTTGCCATAATTTTAATTTACATAAGAGAATTTCCAAAATTTCACAATACATTAATTTTATCATAATTAACTTACCGACAAATTTTTCATATTTTTTGTATATTATTTGGATGAAAAATTATAGGAAAACCCATAAAAACTATCTATTTTTCATGCATGCATTTTACATTGAAAAATAAAAAATATATATTTTGGATGTGCCATAGCATAAATAATTAAGGAAAAGTAGTATTATGGATTTTTGAGTTAATTTTCATGTTAATTTGTAATTTCCATCTCAGTCTAATTTTACCTTAAACCTGCCATTATAGATTTGCACTTTATAATTATTTGTATAAAAAATATCAACAAATTTCCTTGAAAATCTAGCATCTAGATTATCTGAAAGTTGACCTAAGGAGACAGTGGCCTCCCCGAGTTCAATAGTTCACTTGAGATCCCATGACTCACCAGCTATGTCTATTATACAACTATATAGACTAATCAATGAATATTGTTTTACATATTGTCAAATCTCATCTTAATTAATTCGAAGTTTGTAACTATTTTATCTCAATGGTCATAGGTCGGGTCATTTTTAAAGTGTTTTTTAGGTTTACATCCATTTTTACTTCTACAATATTAGTAAGGCCCCTTCCTTTCTTGGAATATCAGTTGTGCCCCAATCTTTCTGTACTATTATCACATGTGCCTTTTCATTAGTTTGACCGTAAATGAGTTTAACCAAATCATGGTTTATTCAAACCAAGGAATGGTTAAGGAATGACTTATTGCATCTATACCCCTACAAAAGGAGGGAGGGGGTGCTATCAATATGGAGCAAAGTACCAACATGCCCTAAGGGGCTTGACGGCGGTGGCGATGATGATGGGCAAATGTTTCTAGGGTAGTATTGTAATCCTTTAGTTTTTAAGGTAGGAAATATGATCACTTCTGATCAGCTTTGTCTTGAAGTTTCCTTGTTAAAAAATAGTATATTTCTAGCTATTACACGCTTGCAGTTGATGAACAATAAAGAAGCGTTAGGTCTTCAACATTCAACGACTTTTCCACTAGATTATGGTCTTGTTATACACTGAAAGGGATTAGGATTTGCAATAACATCAATGATCAATAGAATTCTCATGAAGAATTGAATGGTGGGGTTTTTTGAAGAACATCTTCGGGCGAGCCCTAGAATATGATCTCTTCTATAAGTGGCAACTGGGTGCCGCCCAACCTCAAGAACAGAGGAATCGCTTTTGCGCTGATCCTCGGTGATAGCCATCTGACTTCTTGGAATCGCAAGCTAATTTGCAAGAATTAATCTTTACGTTCTCTGCCTTGATATTTTAAATCCGCTACATAGAGGAGCATTGCCAAGATCTCATCTGTTGCTCTAACGACTGATTGAAACATGATCACGTAAATCAAAGATACTGGACTCCTGATCGTAATATACTATATATAGAAGGGTAGAGTCCTTGTGCGGGTAGGACTGCAAATCTTTTACTTGGGCCATATAGAGAAGGGTAGATGCATTCCCTTAACCGCCACAAGAGAAAGCGCAGGCACACCATACCATACCTTCTGGACAGCCTCTCCGCCGACCTCGTCCGCAAGATCCTCCTCCACGTCTCCGCCACCTCCCTCGTCGCCTCCGCACGTCGTGTCTGCAGATCGTGGAGTGCACTCATCGACCACGACCCGTCCTTCGCCTGCGAGCAGCTCCCCTTCTCCACCCCCAGTTACATCTTGCTCCACTTCAAGCATTTCGAGGAGATGTCTCTTTTCACGTACATCTCTCCAACCAACAACCCCAATCCAGAGGAACAAAACTTTCTGTCGTCTGGACCCCTCTCCGAAGACTGTTCCGTCGTGCAGTCCTATCACGATGTGCTTCTCTTTTGTTATGTGAAATGAGAACTTCTTAGGTGGTATTTATAGGCTCCCAAGAGAGTGGGGATTTTTTGAAAGAAGGATCTAGAATCCTTGTCCATGCTTATCCTTTAAGAAAAAATATCTAGATATTTTGAAGGGAGGTGGAGAAATATCTATATATTTTCTCCACCTCTTTCTTTTCTAGAATATTCTCTCAACTGAGCTTTCTTTTAATTATTTTAGTGTAAAATTTTAGGCCCATAAGTGCAAGGACCCATTAGTGATAATGATTTTAAATGTATAATATTACAGATTTCATATCACGTTCCCATCACCATACCATACCTTATGGACGAGAACGTCGTTGCTGTTGGCAGTAAACGGAAGAGAGACGAGTGGATGCCAACATGATGACCCGTCTGTCATCAGCGTCTATTTTTTTGGCTTTCTATATGTTATTACTTTGAGAAAATGCCCTATCGTAATATTTTCATACATAGACTGTGTACTAGAAACTGATTATTTCTGTTTAAAAGAATAAAGTTTTTGAGATTTAAATTGCGTATGAATTTTTTTAGTTAAAAAGATCACAGAATTCATTCGATCACATTGGCCAAATGAAAGTTGTTTAAGTACAACCTCTGCATTAGCGGGGAAAAAAGTTCAGATATCATAAGGGTACGGCAGAAGCAACAAAAAGTTGCTGAGTTTGTAGACAAACTAGGGTTTGAAAAACATGACCGGAATGGCTGGTTGTAGGGTGGAGCATTGGATCAGACCGGTCCGGACTTCACCCTGATCCGACCCGCAAAAGCCCGGATCTAGTCTGAAGCCGATGTACAAATGGGTCGGGATTTTTACATATGTATCCGTGTTTAGGAATTATCCATTTTTAAGAAGGAATTTTTACACGCATAACCTTGAGTAATTTCACAATTTCATTCATAACCTCGTGAAATCATGAAGTACATCAATGGACCCCTAAAAATGCTTAACTCTTACATGGCATAACCTGTGTTAATTGCCATCTATTTTATCTGTTAACTCCCATGCTTAGGGAGCCTTTTCTGTAGAAGGAGTCAAATGGCAAAGCTCTGCTCTCCAGGGGGCGGGACTGGAGGGGGGAGGCGGTGATGGCTAGAGGAGGAGGGGGTCTGGGGAGCTGGGGATCGCCTGGAGGGAGTGGGGAGGTGATCTTCGAGGGTTTTTATTTTTATTTTTTGAAAATTTTAATATCCATTGGATAGATCCTATGTTAACTGAACCCACGATATGGTTGAGTTAACCGTCCTCTTAACGGAGGGTTATAGGTGTGAGACGGAGGGACTATCTAGGGTTACTCGTGTAATTCACGATTATGCGGGGTTATGAATGTAATTGTGAAATTACTTAGGGTGTGTTCGTTTAGGGGGTCACCCCCCACTTTGGGTGGGTTACCCCCCAAAATCCATATTCCTAACCCACTTGTGGGGTCCACCATCTTTTCATCAAAAAAATTATATATTATACCATCATATCATCTAAAAATCATAAAATACTCAACTTCTACTCACTATTCCAAACTTCAATACAATCACATCACAACAACCACCAACTTTTTCAAATTTCAATACAATCATATCATAATAACTACCAACTTTTTCAAATTCCAATACAATCACATCACACAAACCCTCCCAACCCTTAACCCACCAACCAAACACACTAATACAAAACCGGGTTATCCACCCCTGGATAACCCACCAACCAAACACACCCTTAGAGTTATACATGTAAAAATCCCTTTTAAGAATATGAGAATATAATTTTTAAAAATAGATAAAAATATGGTAATACTTGTATCCGAATTCGTTCTCATTTACATCCCTACATCCACAAATATTTCGTACGTGCATCTTTTCATACGCAAGTTGACTGGATCTTAATATTTCTTACCCAATGACACGTAGAAATCAATCTGATTTGGACCATTCACATCTTGTACGGCCACGACCAAGCTGCCCTTAAATCTCAAAAACTTTATTCTTTTAAACAGAAATAATCGGTTTCCAGTACACAGTCTACGTATGAAAATATTAAATCAAACATACTGTAATATACTATATATAGAAGGGTGGAGTCCTTGTGCGGTACGACTACAAATCTTTTACTTGGGCTCTATACTATATAGAGAAGGGTACATGCACTCCCTTGACCGCCACAAGAGAAAGCGCAGGCACACCATACCGTACCTTATGGACAGCCTCTCAGTCGACCTCGTCCACGAGATCCTCCTCCACGTCTCCGCCACCTCCCTCGCCGCCTCCGCACGCGGCATCTGCAGGTCGTGGAGGGCCCTCATCGACCACGACCCGTCCTTCGCCCGCGAGCAGCTCCCCTTCTCCACCCCCGGTTACATCTTGCGCCACTTCAAGCCTTCCGAGGAGACGACTCTTTTCACGTACATCTCTCCAACCAACAGCCCCAATCCAGACGAACAGAACTTTCCGTCGTCCGGACCCCTCCCCGGAGACTGTTCCGTCGTGCAGTCCTGCCACGGCCTCCTCCTCACTGTCTCCGGCGAAGAGAGGCTTCCTGCGTACCTGTGCAACCCACTCCTCGACGAGTGGACACCGCTGCCGCCGGACGACTCGGAAACGGAGATCATGCGTTATCTTGACGGGGGGAAAGTACCTTGCTACAGCGGGTTCGGCTTCGATTCTTCGACCCAGCAGTATAAGGTCTTCCGTATGCGGTACCGCGGCAACAACATCCGGGAAGCCAACTTGGTTTGCGAGGTCTGTACTGTTGGAGGAAGACAACCCGTCACCGGTTGGAGGAGGACAGCGGCGGAAGTTGGCCGATTCATTCTCCGACAAGGTGGGGGGGGGGGGGGTCCTCGTTGACGGTAAACTCAATTGGCCCGCCGATCATCACTGGCAATCGTCGACATTGGGTTGCCCCATCGTCTCTCTCGACGTAGGAACGGAGAGCGTCGCAGTGTTTCGAGGCCTCCCAATGTGTTCATCACGTCGGTCTTCTCCATGCGAGGATACCTTGCCGTGCAAGGGCGAAAACGTTACCTGAAGGGGGAAGAGATCTGGGTGATGATGGAGTACGGGAAGGCCGAGTCTTGGGCGAAAGAGTGCAACGCTCCTGCGGTGCCTCGTTGCTGTACCACTCCATGCGGCCCGTGGAAGGATGGAGCCCTGATTTTCCGCTGGCATTCGAATACGATGCGTGATGTCTATGTTTCGTCCAACTCAACAGCCGAGAAAGAGGAGGTGATTGACGTGGGTACAATCCACGGCTTCAAGCGACAAGGATTGCTGCAGTACACTCCCAGTTTGATCTCCCTCCGACGTCGCTCCGACGAGAACAAGGGCGAGAATGTCGTTGCTGTTGGCAGTAAACGGAAGAGAGTCGAGTAGAAGGGATGGATGCCAACATGAAGACACGTGTCTAATTTTTTTGTTGGCTTTCAATCTGTTATTACTTTGAGAAAATTCCCAATCGTAATATGTCTCGGGGTTTAGGGTCATAAAATACCTTTGGTATTTTATTTTTCCTTTCTTTATTCTTTTATTTTAGCTTTAAACAATGTATTTCATAGGATATTTATAAAATAAATAATGAATGTTAATATATGCAAAATAATGATATATACATGCATTTAGCTAGGGTTTAAAGGACAAAATGAAAGAATAAAGGTGATGAATGAAGATTCATCAGGAGGTCCGGGCAAAGAAGCTTTGAGCAGGAGCTATATAGATGGGGGTTTAGGTGCGAAGGAAGAAGGGAAAGAAGGGAGACACTTCACATCAGACGAATGTTAATACATTATTAATGAATGATGTTAGTGACTAAAGGAGCATCTTTAGGGCCTGTTTGGTTGCAGGGTTGGACAGGGTTGGGTTGGGCAGGGGTACCCCTGTGAATAGTAAACTGTGAGGAGGAGAACCCTGTTTGGTTGGAGGGGTAACCCGGGTTGGGCCAAGCCAACCCTGCCCAACCCTGCAACCAAACAGGCCCTTAAGATTGTCAGGTAAAAAGGTAGTTTTCCCATCCATCCGATAGGTTCTGAGATCCTAAATGAATGCATATGGCCACTTAATGTTTTCTCTCAGATATCCACTTACATCTAATAGAGGAAGACCCAAATGATAGAGCAACCCAATCCCTTATGCCTTTCGAAACGATCGAGTCTATTTCATTCTTAATATAATTCTTCTAATGGTTTTGCTGTGAAAGAATCCATAGCATCTCAACACGTTGGATAGAATCCATAAAATCCAAGATGTTGGATGGAGTACATGTCTCTCCCTTAATTTAGGGCAATCCTATTAACTGAAGGGATCAATTTTGATCTCAATTAAAGCGCAGGTGCCCCATCTTAACTCGAATTTTCAGTTAATTAGAATCCTAAAATCCAAGAAGTTGGAAAGATATGAGTCGGTTCCTTAATTTAAGGCAGTCCTGAAGCAATCGATTTTGATCTCAATTAAAGCGCGCTTGAACTCGTCCCCAGGTTTCCCATCACCATACCATACCTCATGGACGGCCTCTCCGCTGACCTCGTCCGCGAGATCCTCCTCCGCGTCTCCGCCACCACCCTCGCCGCCTCCGCACGCCGCGTCTGCAGGTCGTGGAGGGCCCTCATCGACCACGACCCGTCCTTCGCCCGCGAGCAGCTCCCCTTCTCCACCCCCGGTTACATCCTGCGCCACTTCAAGCCTTCCGAGGAGACGTCTCTCTTCACGTACATCTCTCCAACCAACAGCCCCAATCCAAAGAAACACTACTTTCCGTCGTCCGGACCCCTCCCCGGAGACTGTTCCGTCGTGCAGTCCTGCCACGGCTTCCTCCTCACGGTCTCCGGCGAAGAGAGGCTTCCTACGTACCTGTGCAACCCACTCCTCGACGAGTGGACACCGCTGGCGCCGGACGACTCGGAAACGGAGATCATCCGTTATCTTGACGGGGGGAAAGTACCTTGCCACAGCGGGTTCGGCTTCGATGCTTCGACCCAGCAGTATAAGGTCTTCCGTATGCGGTACCACGGGAACAACATCCGAGAAGCCATCTTGGTTTGCGAGGTCTGTACTGTTGGTGGAAGACAACCCGTCACCGGTTGGAGGAGGACAGCGGCGGAAGTTGGCCGATTCATTCTTCGACAAGGTGGGGGGGTCCTCGTTGACGGTAAACTCCATTGGCCCGCCGATCATCACTGGCAATCGTCTACATTGGGTTGCCCCATCGTCTCTCTCGACGTGGGAACGGAGAGCGTCGCAGTGTTTCGAGGCCCTCCCAATGTGTTCATCACGTCGGTCTTCTCCATGCGAGGATACCTTGCCGTGCAAGGGCGCAAACGTTACCTGAAGGGGGAAGAGATCTGGGTGATGAAGGAGTACGGGAAGACCGAGTCTTGGGCTAAAGAGTGCAACGCTCCTGCGGTGCCTCGTTGCTGTACCACTCCATGCGGCCCGTGGAAGGATGGAGCCCTGATTTTCCGCAGGCATTCGAATACGATGCGTGATGTCTATGTTTCGTCCAACTCAACAGCGGAGAAAGAGGAGGTGATTGACGTGGGTACAATCCACGGCTTCAAGCGGCACGGATTGCTGCAGTACACTCCCAGTTTGATCTCCCTCCAACGTCGCTCCGACGAGAAGAAGGGCGAGAACGTCGTTGCTGTTGGCAGTAAACGGAAGAGAGACGAGTGGATGCCAACATGAAGACCCGTCTGTCATCAGCGTCTATTTTTTTTTTTTTTTGCTTTCTATCGTAATATTTTCATACATAGACAGTGTACTGGAAACTGATTATTTCTGTTTAAAAGAATAACGTTTTTGAGATTTAACTTGCGTATGAATTTTTTTAGTTAAAAAGATCACGGAATTCATTCGATCACATTGGCCAAATGAAAGTTGTTTAAGGGTACAACAGTAGCAACAAAAAGTTGTAGAGTTTGTAGACAAACTAGGGTTTGAAAAA
Source organism: Ottelia alismoides (assembly GCA_037367405.1). Taxonomy (NCBI): domain Eukaryota; kingdom Viridiplantae; phylum Streptophyta; class Magnoliopsida; order Alismatales; family Hydrocharitaceae; genus Ottelia; species Ottelia alismoides. The sequence goes on from JAZKJV010008703.1 coordinate 67,911, forward strand.
ACAGATCGGATTGGCGGGTCGAACCAGTTCAACCACGAACTCGGTCCAATCCGACCGGTTCGATCGGTTTCATAAAAGTTAATATATTCTTATTGAACTGGATCAAGTCTTATATATTCTTATAGGAAAATGTAAAATCAGGTTCGACCCATTGAAGCCGCGGCTAGGCTGAGCTTAGTAGCTCCGGTTAGGTGGCTACGACGGTGATGAGATCACCGGATCTTGCCTGCGAGACGGGTCGTTGTCGCTCGATGGGAACTCTTGGAGCTATCACCTACAAGATCTCAGAGCTAGACCTCTCTCCTCTTGAGTGACAGATGGAGATGAATGTGGGAGATGGAGAGGATATAAAGAGGAGGAGGAGGCAGTTGGAGAAGAGATGGAGAAGGTGGATGGGGTGGGGTGTGAAGTAATGTATGAGTTAACTTCTCCCTTAAGTCAAGGGAGAAGTGGGGAAGAACGGGTAGATGGAAGATGAGATGGCGCCACTTGGCGTGCTCAGATGCGGCCATGTGGCATTTATTTAATTAGTAGCAAAAAACATGGGTTTGAGACGTGTCGGCTTCCGGAGCCACCACGTGTCGCTCTCAGAAAAATCCAAATCTAAATGGAAAGAAAAATTCAAAAAGAAATAAGAAAAGGGATTAAATCAAAACGTGGTCAACACGAAAGTTGCTCATCTCGACAAGATCTACAACTTTCGTGAAGGGCTGAAAATCAAATGAGATCATCTGTATAAAATGTATTTTTGGGTGGTACCTTATAGATATAAAATACCGTATTTTATCTTTTGTAATTTTTTATCATTTTTCAATAAGAGAAAAATCAAAATAAAAATAGAAAAAATATGAGAAGAATATTTACAACTTAATCTAATTTTTTTGGATTTTTAGTAATAAAGAAAATAAAAAGATAAAATACAGGGGTAAAACGGTCATTATGTACAATGTACAAAAGGGGCCCAAAACCCAAGTTTTGCATACGAGCTCCAATTTTATTGAAATTGATCTTGTTTCGAAGGTCTCTGAATGCATATTATTTTACAAGTGAGTAGACCTAATTCGGATACTGTATGAGAGAGATATGTGCATTTTAAGACTCCTAGTTTCAAACTTGGATTGGGGTTTTATTGGTCAATTTTACAAGTTAGTATTTTTTATATTTTTTTTTAATTAGTGTTAGTCATATGTACACAATAGAGTTGGTTTTATTAGATCTTTCTCCACCCCCTCCTCTTGAGCTGGTCGCACTTGAACTTAGAAGGGAATACCCCGCTCCTCGAGGAAAGAGTTATTGGATCGGGTTATTTGAGTTACCTTGTTATAGGAGGCTGGTTCTGAGTCATTTCTGATGTGGAGAGCTATTTTACACTTACACAGTACAAGTAAGAATCATAGTCATCAGAAATTTGCATTTGAGGATTTGTTCTGACCTGACTATTGAGGCGTCTTGAATAGAAGACTTGTGGAACTTGAAGTCTGTTAGGTCATAAGTTCAGAAATATACATACTCCGACAGGCATTTTTTTGGCCTGTCTATTTTTTTTTGGAGTTCTTGCATTTTTCTCTCTTTTTTTGGCACTATATACAAGGTGCAGCATGTACATCAGGAGTTTTTCCTCTTGAGCCAGTAGACTATCCCTCTTTTGAAGCATTATTGCAACCCACAGCGTCCCGTCCTCAGACTTCAACACCACCAGACTAGGTTGATATGCACTACCCTCCCTAGAGGAGGACATATGTTTCCACCCGTGTGCTACTCCAAGCTAAAGGATTCTACCTCCTCACCACCTCATCAACGAAGAGCTACGTGCATTGTGCTTGTCCAAGTTAGGTCACTGTCTAAAAGAATCATGCGTGTGTACAAGATATTCTACTTAGACTAATCAAGATGACATGTGAACATAGACTTGCGGACTCAAAGAATTAAGTCATTTGACCTGAGAAATCTTAACTCCAGCTCCTATAAGGTTCCTCTGAAATTAGGTGGATTAAGGTCAAATCAAGTCCATCCTCAATATCTACTCATAACTTGGTTCAGAACCCACTAGCTTTTCACCTTGCATATGCAAGATATGCAGATGAGAGGTAGATGACATGTTATGCAAGACTCTTCTTTTTTTTTGAGATGCAAGGATGATATGCAAGAGTAAATAAGAAGCCTTATTTTCAACACTTTTTTTGGTATAAGTATACAACAATTTTTACAACAATTTTACAAAAGTATTATTGACAAGAATTTTACAACTTTTTATACAAGTATCAAAATTATACAATTTTTTTTCAATTTTTTACCCACCCCATAATTATTGCATAATATATACAAAAATACACGAAAATGCGTGAAAGTACGAGATATGGGTAAAGTATTTATGTAATATATACATGCCCCCTATAGTTAGCGTGTGATATGTCCTCATAGCACGAAAAGCGATGAAAAAGACATAGCTCGTGCTAAGCGTAGGAGAGCTAAAATTACAAAAAGTATAGAAGTCATTCCGTCCCCCTATACTTAGGCTCTGGCAGCCTAAGTGTAGAAGAATATCAAAAATGGGGCGGAGGAGGTCAAGAGGGGAAATGGATGAGTATATAATATACATGACGGGCATCGGTCCCCCCTATACTTAGGCTCTGCTCAGCCTAAGTATAGGACAAGAGTAAGTATGAGGACCGATGTGATCTGGAGGATGTACAGTGAACAAATTTAGGTGACTCATCCCCCCTATACTTTGGTTCTGGTCATCCTAAGTATAGTCCAAGATGGTGATCAATGATGCTGGGATGAGTTACTAGAGTTGTGGGGGAGAAAGGACAGAATGTACAGGATTGATGGTATACAAGAGAGTCGGTCTGAATCTTTTAAGATGATGCTGATGGCTAGAGCTCACTGCTGTAAGGTCTCCTGCGCGGTTCGAGGTGTATCTGCTGAATCTGTCTCGCACATAAATACAATCTCCTCAACATGGACTAACTGCTCATTGGATTTGATGAAGTGTTTCAACAGTTGTCCATTCACAAGGAATGTCGGTACGTCATCTGCGAGATCTGAGATCTCAACACATCCACTATCATGCACCGTACGGACGATAAATGGGCATGTCCACTTGGACTTCAACTTGCCTTGGAAGACTTTCAGCCTTGCATTGAACAACCATACCTTCTGTCCAGGAACAAAGGTCTTTCGTCTGATATATCTATCATGCCAACGCTTCACCTTGTCCTTGTACACCAAACTGTTGTCATATGCACGATTTCTGACTTCCACAAGCTCGTTCAGATCCATCTCTCTCTGCTTCTGCCCAAGGTGCGTGTTCCAATTGACCTTCTTAATTGCCCATTCTGATTTATGCACTAGTTCTGCGGGCAAATGGCACGGCTTTCCGAATACCATTCGGAATGGGTTCCTAATGGTGTCTTGTAAGCTGTCCTATAAGCCCATAGGACTTGATCCAAGATTTGAGACCAGTCCTTCCTGTCTGGGCGGACGAGCTTTTGCAATATAGTCTTCACCTCCCTATTCGACACCTCAGCCATATCATTAGTCTGTGGGTGGTAAGGGATAGCAACACGATGTTCGATGCCGTAGTCCTTCAGGAGTTTCTTCACCTCCCGGTTCACAAAGTGGCTACCCCCATCTGATATCATCATTTTGGGAATCCCGAACCTAGATATGATATGATCTCTGATGAATTTACAGACAGTTTTGTTGTCTGCAGCTCGGGTTGGGTAGCCTCCACCCACCTGGATAGATAATCTACCGCAAGAAGGATGTACTCAATCCATGGCTAACAGGAAATGGACCCATGAAATCGATGCCCCAGGCGTCAAAGACATCACAAACGATGACAGGCTGCATAGGCATCTCATCCTTGGAACCAATGGCTCCTCCCATTCTCTGACATACTGGGCACGACTTCGCAAAGGTGATGGCATCGCGAAACAGAGTTGGCCAGTAAAAACCACACTGAAGTACCTTCCATGCGATCCTCTTCCCCGAGTGGTGTCCTCCTGCCTCCAAGCTGTGGCATAAAGGACACTCTGGTATTCCTCCTGAGGAATACACCGTCTTCAGACACAATCGGGTCCTTCAAAGAAAATGATCGGATCCTCCCAATGGTAGTGTCTCACATCTGATTTAAGTCGGTTGATGTGGCTCTTGGGCCAACCCTCGGGAACCTTCTTGGAGACAAGATAGTTCACGATGTTGGCATACCATGGGAGTGAGTCGACAACAAAAATCGACTCGTCAGGGAAGGAGTCTCGAATAGTGAATCCTCGGAAGTATTAAGATCTTCGAGGTGAGAGAGATGATCGGCTACTACATTCTTCTTTCCAGGTTTATCACGGATGTCCAAATCAAACTCCTGGATAAGCAAAATCCACCTAAGAAGACGCACCTTTGCATCCTTCTTCTCCATCAAATATCGTAGCGTCGTATGGTCAGTGAACACAATTACCTTGGATCCAATTAAGTGAGATCTGAACTTGTCCAAGGCAAACACTACCGCAAGCATCTCCTTTTCCGTAACTGTATAGTTACGCTGAGCGGTACCAAGCACTTTGCTTGCGTAGTGGATTGCAAACGGGACGCCATCCCTCCTCTGTCCTAACACAGCCCCAACAGCGAAGTCTGATGCGTCCGTCATGATCTCTAAAGGTTGAGACCAATCTGGGGCTTGTAGGATAGGTGCATCCATGATCATTCCTTGCAATAGCTTAAAGGCCTCAAGACATTTGTGATCAACAACAAACTCCATGTCTGTGCCTAAAAGCTCAGTTAGCGGTCGAGCAATCTTAGAAAAATCCTTGATGAATCTCCGATAAAATCCGACATGCCCGAGGAACGACCGCAACTGCTTGATGTTGGTTGGTGGATGGAGTCGTCTAATCACATCCACCTTAGCAGGGTCAACCTCCATTCCTCTCTTGGAGATGACGTGCCCCAATACAATACCCTCCGTCACCATGAAGTGACTTTTCTCCCAGGAGAGCACCGGATTAACCTCACAACAGCATTTGAGGACTCGGTCCAGATTCCTAAGACGGGAATCGAAGGAATCGCCGTGGACCAAGAAGTCTCCATGAAGACTTCCAGGAATTCGCCGACCATTTCAGCGAATACAGCAATCATGCACCTTTGAAAAGTACCCGGAGCATTGCATAACCCAAAGGGCATGCGCCTGAAAGCATAGGTACCAAAGGGGCATGTGAACGTGGTCTTTTCCTGGTCCTCCAGAGCTATTGCTACTTGATTGTAGCGCGAGAACCCATCTAAGAAACAGAAGAATTATTTCCCCGCTAGTCTCTCTAGGATCTGATCAATGAATGGTAGGGGGAAGTGATCCTTCTTCGTTGCGGCATTCAAGCGTCTGTAGTCTACACAGACGCGCCACGACGTGGGCACTCGCGTCACGATTTCCTCTCCATCCTCGTTGGTGGTTGTCTGAATTCCTGATTTTTTCGGGACCACATGGATCGGGTCCACCCATTTTGAGTCGGAAATGGGATAAATGAAACCCGTGTTGCACCATTTCTCTATCTCCTTTTTCACCACCTCTCGTAAATTTGTATTCAAATGATGTTGGAATTCACGAGAGGGTTTGGCTTCATTCTCCAAGTAGATATGGTGCGAACACAGAGCGGGATTTATCCCGTGGAGATCGGAAATGCTCCAGCCTATCGCCTTGAGGTTTTTCTCCAGGATCTCTAGTAAGCGAGACTCCTACTCCTCGGTCAATCGCGAACTGATGATGACCGAATACTTCTTCTCCTGACCCGCAAGGAAGGCGTATTTTAGTGTTGTGGGTAAAGGTTTGAGCTCAGGTAAGGTGTGATCGTCTAGCAAATCTGGCTCAATCGAATCTGGCTCAGTGTTGGAAGTGGCTGGATCGTTCTCTGTGATTGCTGCCACCAAATTATTTGGCTCTAGAGTCGGATCATCAAAGGTCTCCATGCAATCGACGAAAGTCACGTCCGACTCGTCATCCTCATCTTCCGATTGTCCTAAAGAGGGAAGGACTGACAAGCCCAGCTGGGCTTCTAAGTCATAGAAGAAGTAGGGGGATGCAGGTTCTGAGCTGTACTCGTCTTTGAGGATCTCGTAAACTGACTAATGCACTGGATCATCTCCGGAGGGGAGGGACTCATCGATGCTGGCTGGGTTCTGTCTCCATGGCCCAACTGTGTCTACATGGTCGCGGTCTGCTTCGGACGAAGAGTACTCGGTGCTGGACTCGGAATCCGGTCTCTACCATCTGGTTTGCTTCATCTCTAGTTCCTCATCTCCGCCTGGAGTTTGGAACTGGATCTTCCTGATCTTATAATCAAACAAGGCCCCTGTTGTCCTGAGTAAGGGCCTACCTAAGATGATTTGGGAGTCTCTCCAATTACGAGGGGTTTCCATATCTAGGACAGTGAAGTCCACCATGTATTATTGACCCTCGACTTTGATTACAACATTCCTCAATTCTCCTTGGGACCTCTTGGTTGATTTATCAGCGAACTGCCGGAGGGCTCTGGATTTCCTAAGAGGTTCGAGATTAAGCCGCTCATAGAGGGTTGTAGGCATTAAGTTAATTGAGGATCCGTTGTCTAGGAGAGTGTGTGCAAACGCAATGTCATCGACATGACTCACCACATAATGCGCACCCATGTCTCTTCATTTCCTTGGAAACAAGTTATTTATTGCACAAGTCGTGGCTACTGACAGAACGTGTTTCTCAACACGGCTTTTGGTCTTCCTGCTAACCCTAGTAGGTGTGCATCTCACCTTCAGGTGCTTCTTAAATGCAGAAGTCATTTCCACGTACTTGTCAAAGGGGATTGTGACCTTGATATACTTGTTGCAGAACTCTGCCATCTCAGGGTCATCTTTTTGGATTTTTTTTGATTTTTTTCTTTCCACCCATAAGAGCTCGAGGGAAAGGGATTATTGACTCTAATTCATGTTCTGAAACTGAAATGTTTTCATTGAAAGCTGGAACTGAGTTCTGTACACGACTCGGAATCTGAAACAGACTCGGACTCTGACTCGGACTAAAAGGAAAATGTTGTGGCAAAACCGGTGATGCATCTTCTGCGACTTCTGGTCGATCCTCCTCAGATGGAGGTGCGGGCTCTTCATCGGTTTCGTCGGACTCTCTACTGATGCGGGTTTGCTGCTTCGAGGACCCAGAAGTCCTCTTCTTCTGCCGGTGGTGGTGATGGTGGTGCTGCTCCTCTTTTTCCTCCAAGTTCTCCTCAAGTAGAGACTTGGTGGCTCTTTCCTTCGGTGCTCGTTCCCGATCAGGTACGATCATGGTCCTTTCGCTCCTGAGGGACATATGATTTACATTATCATACGAAAGGATCTCATGTTCAGATAAAGACTTATCTGAATAGTATACATGATCACGAGGTCGGTTCTGGCCTTGATTTAAGCTGTTCGGGTTGGCCTGTACCTGGGCGGGAATTGGGGACTTTGGCGCCATTTGTTGATCCTGGGTATGAGAGACACGATTCAGATCGGTTCTCATATCCAGATAGTCATTCTGGATCTGTTGGACCCTATCAGACAGGGTCTGGATCGCCAAGGTGAGGCACTCCAATTCGGTGGGCTGTTCTTGCTGATGCTGACTTGCGGATAAGGTTCTGTACTGGCCCTGCTGGCCATGCCGATACTGCTGCTGCTGATAGGACGGTGCATGGCCCTGCTGGCCCGAGTGGAATGTGCGGTGCAGGGATGGAGCTGGTTTCTTGGTAAGCTGGGGAAGGTCGGTGAGGCAGACCGTACCATCCCCGACTGTCTACCAACGGGGTCGCGGCTGTACCACAGCCTGTTGATCTCGAACACCTGCGGAGGGTCCTCGTATCCGATTTCCACTTGTGGGGGTGCATGCTGGTCCTGCTGGGTGTAAGTCTGATCCCAGCCACTCTGAGGCTCCGGTGCCGGTTCCTTTACAAGATGGACTCGATGTACAGGTACATGTGGTGCAGAAGGGGGTAGCTTTATCTTAGCCACCTTCTCAGAAAGTTCCTCCACTTGCTTAGGCAGACGTGAGAGAGACTCAAGGTCAGTGACCCTCTTGTGGATCTGCTCGACCATGGTTAACTTATTAGCAATCATCCCCATGCTGGGAATGAGGTCCTCTGTCAGATCTGCTACAGTCCTCCGGGTTGTCTCGTTGGATAGGATCGAGGGAGACAACTGATAGGCCCTGGTGGCCTGTGACCTGCCGGTTTCCGCCATCTGCTCCAGTATCTTCCATACAGCATTCTCATTCTTATTCAGATAGCTTCCTCCACATGCGGCACTTACTAACCCCTGCATCTCCGGGGTTAAACCACATAACAAGATCTGGACTAAGATCGCCTTAGAAATGCCATGGCAGGGACATTTCTGAACTAGGTCATTAAACCTATCCCAGGCATCATGGAATGGTTCACTGGGTCCCTGGGAGAAACTGGCAATCTTTGTTCTCATTTGGTTAGTCCTACTGAGAGGGTAGAACTTCTTCAGAAATAAGTCCTTGAACTGCATCTAGGTTGTACATATCACCCCTAGGTTATTCAGCCAATGTGCTGCCTTATCTCCTAAGGCGAAAGGGGTGGCCTTCAGTCGAATGTAATCCTGCCCAACCCTAGGATGGCTAAGATTGTTGCAAACCAGCTCGAAGTCTCGGAGGAAGGCATATGGTTCTTCATGGGCATTTCCGTTGAACTTCGGTAGTATGCTAAGGAAGTGGGGCTTGAGCTCAAATGCTTCGGCGGGAACCGCTAGTGCCAACCAACTTTGTATCTCATTCTCTGTTGGGTTATAGACATCAACCATTGGTCGGTTGATTCGTCCTGCAGCAATGATTTGTCCCATTATTGCTGCAAGATCCGCATTCTGTTGTTCGGCTTGGGCGAGCCAATACTTGCTGGGGTGGGTCATCTTGGTTCTCCTCATCTGGGGGTCGCTTTGGTGGCATCTTGTCCTCTAGTCCTGGGAAATGGAAATGATCTGGATTAGAGGATAACTCAAGGAAGGGTTTCTTACTGAGGCGATGGTCTTCCTCGGTAAGCTCAGAGGAGAGGAGAGGGTTGGTTTGAGAGTAACCACCCTGGGTGTGAGGGATCCGGAACTCAAGAGGGTCATGAGTCATGGGTGGTCCAAGTTGTGCTTGGGCCGGTGAAGATGATTTCCGTGGGGGACTCAAAGAGAGATTGGCGAATAATATGTCGATATTCCCCCAGTCAGTCATCTTGAAGTGGCGAGAAGAATCGGGAGTTCTAAGTAAAGATAGGATTTTATTCCTACCTGAAGCAAGCAATTCAATCCAAGACCCTGGGTTCACACTCAACACAGTGAAGGACTCGAAACCGAGTCCAATTAATCTTGTTAATTTTAAGTGTGATTTTTCAAACAAGATAGCAAGGATTTATACGGCCTATAGGAAGTCAGCTCAGAGTCAGATGCGTCTTCCCTGTTTAACCTGTTGCCTAAGATACCACCTGTCCTTACTTTCTTCGCTCCTATCCCAAAGATGGATTCAAAAACCATGCCCCTATCTACCTGCAAGCAAGCGAAGGCTGACAAGGCTGGAACTTCGCCCCGAAAGGTTACTAGCAACTTGTCGTGAAGTACCGCTGGTTCACCCATGACTACCCGTAAACAAGCGGAGGCTACTTGGTACTAGTCAATGAACCTGAAAATATTCAACTCGTGATATTTGCTAGGATCAGTTGGCCCGTGATATGGAAGGCGGGGATTTGGGCTCTACCTTAAGGTGTTCACACACAATCAAGTACCCTCACTCAGCCTGAAAACAAGGTCGGGGATTAGACTCCCGCAAACAGATTTTTTCAGTTTTATTGATTTTTTGGTCAATAATGTTAGCAGTCCCAATTTTAAGTTAAGTTTTCACTTGTTAGTCCAACCACACAGCACGTCTATCGTCCAGTCCCAATTTCCGTTTAATTTAAGTTTGAAAAATAGAGGGGGAAATCGAGAAAAGCTGATGCACGGAAAACGATGATGCGTATGCTGAGTTAAGAAGACTTATAATGATCCCTTCGCTTTTATGCAGGATGCAGAACAGAATTGAAATTTTTACACTACATGCAAATGCAGATGACAAAATCCGCTCCTAGATAAGCAGTTCTATTAGCGAGTGAAGAACAGGTTGATTTGACTAGATCTGCGGTCTAAGTGCGTCTTTTAAGTGTATTGTGTGGTCCTAAAAGTTACGAGCACAAGCAAACCCTAGAGTGGCTCGAGGAGACGCTAATGCAAGCCTAATTTACAATCCAAACCACACAGCACACGGGGACATGGTTGCACTATCTTTACGCACGCGAGAACCCAAATGGGAACCACTAGAAATGATGCGAAAAGATAAGGAAATGAATAAAAGTACAAAATCTCTCAAATCACTCAAGAAATTAAAATGTCGATTCCTCGAAGCGTCTTCGACTCCTCGCGTTCCTCGCACAGAAATAACTTGAGGTCAGAGAATGACACAGAAAAATGCAAAAATTAAAAGACAGAAAAATATTCACAAGAAAACTGGGGGTCAGACTACCCGGGGATAGAAAATCAAACACCAAAAATTACTGCAAATTAACCTAAGCCGTGCCTCCCCGGCAACGGTGCCATTTTGATAACGGCTCCCACTACCCTTGTTAATTCGAGCAAATTAATGATCAAATTAATTGATATTGTTCGTTGCAGTCGGATAATGAGAGCATATCAAAAACCACTTTCAATTATAGTCAAATTAATTTCGAGCGGCATTTTTTTTATTTGGTTGGAAGTCCAAGGTCGAACTCAGGGAGGCAGCTGTCTCCTCAGGTTGATTCGAAGCAAATTTCTAAGGTTTGATTTTTAGAAGAGATATTTTTGATCTTTTTTGTATATTTTATGCCAGACACATGCAAAATCAGGCCAAATTATAAGTTAAATCAGAACGATAGTCAAATTAATTCCAAAAATTATGAAACTTGGCTAGATTATGAAATGGGATGAAATTAAGCTAGCCTAATTTTTTTAGAATTTTCTGATGCACGGATAATAAAAAATGCAGACTTTAGTGAAAATGACTAAACCAATTTTAATAATCACCAAACGATGATATTTCTCAAAAACAAAATTAATCCAAATAGGTCTAATTAAGAGCTATCGAAATCAACTTGAATTTCGTTAACATACTTACGGTTGATTAACTAAAAATTAATTAAGGTTTTCACTAAATGATTTTTCTAAGACAAACTATATGTGCAAATGGTGTGATTTTTGGATATGTTGTAGCATAGGCTTATATCTACCAATAATGATTTTTCAGAGATTTTTCGATAAGCAGATAATGAGAAATCAATTAATCAATCAAAATGGGCAAAATATTGCAATTTCTCACCAAATTAAATTCCATAAATATTCTGCAAATCAGAAAAATACAAATAAATAAAATGGTGGAACAAGAGTTATGCTACACAATGTAATTTTCGGAATTAAAAATGGATGACAGAATGATGACAAAATAAACGTGCAAAAGCAAGGGTATGAATGCAATACAGAAAAAGAAATATGAGCTCAAATGAAGAACAAGGACTTACATGTAATTACCGAAAACTTCAAATTTTTTTTAAAAACCTGCAAAGGGGGTGCAAGTGTCCCCTTTGCAAATGCCCTTTTTGTCATTATTATCCGCTATCTCTCCCTCTGTTTTGCTTGCTTGAACAGGGGAGCTTCCCGGTGGAGCTTCACGCGCGCGGGGGACGGTGACCGGCGTTAGAGGTGGCGGTGGCGATAAGGCCGCACGGGGCGGTGGTGCGGCGAGGAGGATGGCCTGGCGGCTGTTGCATGGAGGAGGGCGGTCGGAGCGTGACGCGTGGCGCGGAGTCCACGCGCGAGGGCGGTGCACCCACTGGAGAGGGGAAGAAGCGCGGGAGGTGCGCGGGCTCGGCCGCGCGCTTCAGAGGCGGCGTCTGGAGTAGGCGGAGGCCGCGGTGGCTGGTGGCAGGGAGGAGGACGGCCTGGCGAAGGAGGCGTTGGGTGTGGCCTCTGGTGGAAGATGAGGTGTGGCCGATGGGGCTACGGCTGCTTGGGCGGTCGGCGTCGCTGGCGGCGAGGAGGACGGCCGACACACGGCCAAGGGTCGTCGGGGCAGAGGAGGCGTCGACGACGCGGTTGGTGGCGATGGTGTGTGTGCGTGTCGTGGTGAGGGGAGGAAGAAGAAACGGGGGGTTTCACCATCGCCCCTGTTCTTCATGCATTTGTTTAAGTGGATTAAATAGTGATTAATCGGTTGATGAAAATTCCTCGAAAAATTAAATAAAAATCACGGTTGCGTTCGCAACGTGTGATTTATCCGTTGAAGTGTGATTTGTTTGATGATTTGGATGATGGAAGATAATGAAATCGAAGAGAGAGGGATAGGTGAAGAAGAAGAAGAACAAAGGATGAAGATGGAACGTTACCTGGAGGTGGAATGTGTGGGTGCTTGGGAATGGCTAAGGCAAGGCTCGGCCGTGGTCGTCGCTCGAAGCTGCTGCTAGGCTGAGCTTAGTAGCTCCGATTAGGTGGCTACGACGGTGATGAGGTCATCGGATCTCGCCTGCGAGACGGGTCGTTGTCGCTCGATGGGAACTCTTGGAGCTGTCACCTACAAGACCTCAGAGCGTGACCTCTCTCCTCTAGAGTGGCGGATGGAGATGAATGTGGGAGATGGAGAGGATATAAAGAGGAGAAGGAGGCAGTTGGAGAAGAGATGGAGAAGGTGGATGGGGTGGGGTGTGAAGTGACGTAGGAGTTAACTTCTCCCTTAAGTCAAGGGAGAAGTGGGGAAGAATGGGTAGATGGAAGATGAGATGATGCCACTTGGCGTGCTCAAATGCGGCCATGTGGCATTTATTTAATTAGTAGAAAAAACCATAGGTTTGACACGTGGCGGCTTCCGGAGCCACCACGTGTCGCTCTCAGAAAAATCCTAGTCTAAATGCAAAGAAAAATTCAAAAAGAAATAACAAAACGGATTAAATCAAAAAGTGGTCAACACAAAAGTTGCTCATCTCAACGAGATATACAACTTTTGTAAAGGGTCGAAAATCAAATGAGATCATCTGTACAAAATGTATTTTTGGGTGGTACCTTATAGATATAAAATACCGTATTTTATCTTTTGTAATTTTTTGTCATTTTTCAATAAGAGAAAATCAAAATAAAAATAGAAAAAATATGAGAAGAATATTTACAACTTAATCTATTTTTTTTGGATTTTTAATAATGAAGAAAATAAAATGATAAAATACAGGGGTAAAACGGTCATTATGTACTATGTACAAAAGGGGCCCAAAACTCAAGTTTTGCATACGAGCTCCGACTTTAATCAAATAGGTCTTGTTTCGAAGATCTCTGAATGTATATTATTTTAGAAGTGAGTAGACCTAATTAGGACACTGTATGAGAGAGATATGTGCATTTGAAGACTCCTAGTTTCAAACTTAGATTGGGGTTTTATTGGTCAATTTTACAAGTTAGTATTTTTTTGATATTTTTCTTTAATTAGTGTTAGTCATATGTACACAATAGAGTTGGTTTTATTAGATTCGGAGTTAGTATAAAATATATACAAACAAAGTATTTTATCTAATATACAGGTGAATATTTACAAGTGAAATTGGCTTCTTATTTTATGCAATATGAATGCTAAAATGCAGATACTATCTATGCATGCATGAATGTTAATTATGCAATATAAGTAGAAATATGCCTCTAATTACTTGGGAACAAAGCTTTATTTTCAACTTTTAGAGTGATGAATCACATATTCATCACTGGTAGTGAGGAGGAGGCAGGGAGTACTATTGATGAGTTGTTGATGCCTCCACTATTGACCCTGATAAGCGGGTCGAGGACCGTGCTACTACTGTTGGGAATATTGGGGCTGTTGTTGGGTGCCCTACACTACCTGTGCCAGAGACTACTGCTGGGATGAAGTGCCTACAGTATACCATCGGAAACCGAGGTGGTCACTACGGATCCCAAACTGTTGTTGGTACTGGGAGTACCAGATCCCGTTGAATTCCATAAACGAATCATGATGCTTTAGGAGTTGCAGGGGAAGGGACGCCAACAGCTGATCTGGATGAGATACCACCAACTGAGTGTCTGAGGAAGGTGGTGGTGACAACTGGTACTGCAGGAGCGACTGGACTGGGTTAATCTGAATGTGGTGAACCTGACGGTATGAGGCGAAAGGCTGAGAAGAACTACTCCCTGGATCAAAACGTGACCTGGAATGGGGTTGAGAAGTCGTATGTGCCTCTTGGAGATAGATGATCTGGGCCTTCAGGTTACTCAATGTCTGGGCCATCTCATTAATCTTATTGAGCTTGTCGAGGACCTAGCACACCTTCTTCTCAATGATCTCTATTCGATCCAACTTCTAGCTAATGATATCTGTATCGGCAGACGATGACTCTGCTAATGCTTATGTCGTAGAAGAAGTGGAAGGACCGACCTCAATGCGTGCAATCCTCTAGTATGAAGTCGCCTGTGGGATAGGCTTCCCTTGAGTGTAGACACAGGTCTGGGACATCACTATGTAGTTTTCAGCCATCTCCTCATAGATGGCCCGGACTTGGTCTTCATCTTTGGCGAAGTAGGAACCTCCACACGAGGCCTTTACTTGCCCCTACAGCTCAGGTGTCAGGCAACAAAAGAAACTCTAGACGAGGTTGGCCTTGCTGATCTCATGGTGGGGACACCTATATATGAGCTCTCTAAAAAGATCCCAGGCTTCATGGAATTGTTCATTAGGGATCATGGTGAAATTGGTGATCATGGCTCTAGCTGCATTGGTCCGGTCGAGTGGATAGTAATTGTTCAAGTACTCGATCCGGAGTTGCTCCCAAGTGGTAATAAGCTTCCCCAGATGCTTCAGCCAGTAGGCTGCTCTGTCAACTAAAGAGAATGGAAATGCTATCAACATGATCGTGTACTCATCTACCAATTTGTTGTGGACGGTGTTGCAAATCATCTTGAACTTTTGCAGATGGAAATGGGGCTCCTCGATAGCTAGCTAGTAATCGAGACTTTGCGAGGGTCAAAATATGTCTCACACAAGGCAGAGACAAAGTCGATGTGGCGACCACTCACAAAATCCCAATTAGTCAACAATTAACCCATAATAAAGATCAAGCAATGAAAAGCGGTGTGGAGTTAAAATTTATTATAACTCTACAACAAAGATGTGTATAGGTGCAAGTATGTGTAGAGTGTCGAACACAAGAAGCAAGTAGGTAGATCGGGGCAATAATGCTCAAAAATGAATGTGATCAATTTGTCTATAAGTGTGTTGTGTTTTTTGTGGGTTTTAAATTTTATATTTTTATTTATTTATTTTTTGATTTTATATTTTTATATTTTGAATATAAATTTTCTGATTTTGTATTTTCTTTTTATATTTTTTATATTTTTATATTTTCTTTTTCTTTTAATAAGGATATAAAACTATATAGGATATAAATATACAAGAGAGATGAAAGAGAGATAAAAATAGGTAAAAATGTTCAAAATATATGAAATAAAATGTTTTTGCGCTTTTTATATTTTTCTAATATTTTTATGATTTTTCCGTATTTTTTCGAATTTTTTAGGTATTTTTAAAGTTAATAATACTCAAAGCAGTGAATAAAATTAATGGCCGAAATTAAAATGGAGATTAAATATATCAAACAGTGTCAAAATTTCTCCAAATTAATTTTAAAATAAGGATAATCTAATAAAGAAAATTTAGGAATAGAAAACACAATTTTTAGATTTTTTATGGATTTTATATATTTTTATGAATGTTTTTGAAGTTTATCTTTTTTATGAGTTTTCTTTATCTATTTTATAGTGATTTTTTGTATGAAGGTTGCAAATGTACAAATAAACAAAATATATTTTTTTTGGAATTTTCAAAAAGGTTTTATAATTTTTATGTATTTTCTAATGCAAACGGTGATGAAAATGTATTTTTTGAATTTTATAAATAATAAAATAATGCAAAAATGTAAAATAAAAATATGGCATGTAAATGCAATGCAACAGGAGGTAGATTAATTTTTTGAGATTTTTTAGAGATGTATAGATGCATGAAATAAATACAAGAAATAAAGAGAAACTACACAATTGGCAAGGGCATTTTTGTAAATATCAAAAAGTTCAAGGGATACGGTGCAAATTTCTCACAAAAAATTTATAACTAGATACAAATATTTACGGACCAATCACAAATACCCAAAAGCCCAAGGTTATATCTGCAAAATTGCCAAAGTCACATGCACGGGGCACGTGACCTAGTAGGGATGTAATTACTATTATCAAAAACCCAGAGGGCTATGTTGCAAAATTTCCACAAAAAAATATAACTGCAGTAAATATTTTCGAAACTATTTTGAAATACAAGAAAATCCAGGGTCCCTGGTGCAAAATGTCAACCTTACGTGCACGTATCACGTGAGGTGACGTGGCCAGGGACGCAAGTGCAAATATGGAAAGATGGGGCTTGTTTTCGCAAATATTACAAAAAAAATTAAAAGCAGATGAAAGATTATGTCCTAATTAATAAATACAAAATTGTCGGGTTAAAAGTGCAAAATACCCAGGCCTCGCGGATCCAACGGCCGAAAGATATCACTTGGACACGTGTCACGCCGAGGATGCGTGATACCGCTTCGCTTTGACGGCCCTGATTAGATCTTCCGATGAGAATCAACGGGTGACGGAGGGTCGTATCCAACGCTCCTTGTTTCTCGCCAAGAACGGGCCGAGATCGAACGACAGCCATGCCCTCTGGATGAACCGTGAAGAACGCTCCTTGGAGTTCGTTCAATCGACAAAATCAGGCACCCCCGACCTCCGAGACCGCTGTTGGGATATTATGGAGAGTGCTAGAGGGGGTCTGCAGCGTCTGGAGGGCTCAAACCGATCTGGGCCCCATCGATGGGGGCCTGGAGCTCTCTGCACCTGGAGGACGTGTTCTTGATGAAGATTGCGCCCAGATGCGCACTTCTCGACCTGCAAGATAGATCGAAAGCATGAGTAACAAATATGGCAGGGTCGGGGCTTTTATTGGTGAATGGTAGCGTTGCGTAGGGCGATTTTGGTGAAAGGAAGGTGGAGGTCGGAGCGGAGCTCCAGCATGAATATTAGGATGGAATTGAGGCTCAAAACCTTGATTAATCATGCAATTAAACTACAAAGCAAAAACCTAGTCCTACAGCTAACTAAAGAGCGAAGAAAAACAAGCAAAAGGTACCTTGATTGGATGGAAAGCCAAGATATGGACCATCACACCGGCGTGCGACGGAGGTAGCAGAGATCACTCAAGACCGCTCCCCTCGATCACCTTAGATGGCTCGCGTGGATGCTGTCACCATCCATGTTTGCTTGAGCGCAAGAGGCGAGAGGAAAGGAGGCCAAAGGAGACTAAAAAATGAGAGAAAGGCGGGTGGTGTTTTATGTATAGCAGGTGGCGTGGTGATGGAGCACTCTTCGAGGCGAGATACAGAACGAAGAAGGCGGATCTTGGGCAATCTACATACCCGGCGAAAATCATGGAGCTACAGTAAGGAAATCTCATGAAGGGTCAACTCTTCCTCGAGCAACGGATTCGTGGCGAAAAAAATCAAGAAAAGAGGGTCGCGGGCAGGTCTGACAGAGAGCATACGAGCAGGTCAGAGAGTTGACCTACGGTCAACTCTCGGACGCTCCTGGTTGGTCCACGTGGACCAACCAGGAAAAGCCCTGGAAAAATTATTTGTAAATTCGTTTAAAAATAGTGAATGATTTAATTAATTTTTATATTATTAAATAAAAATGTTTATTATTTTATAATTTGTTTTATTATGATTTTTGTTTATTTTTTAGAGGTATAAAATTGCAAGTTCCCTTTTTAAGGGTTATATATAGGTATATTCATCTATGTATTTTAATCTGATGATGGACTCCTAGTGACGTACTCTGACGCCTCCGGAGAAGGCTCGCCCCTATCGGATCAGGGCCAGTCAGGCTAGGCGGATGATCCAATATTTTATTTTTATTTTGTATAGTTAATTTTATTATTTTTGTTTATCATTTTATATATTTATAAATTAATTTTATACACTTAAATATATTTTTATTTTATTATTATAAAGTATTTTGTACAATTAAATAAATAGATGTATTGTTTACATAGGTACAAGTATATGTAATTCATCTATGTTTTTGATTTATGTATTTTATTTTTATATTTTCTTGATGTTTTTATTCTTGTTTTAATATACACATATATTAAAAATAATAATTAAAAAATTATAAAAATATAAATTTTTAAAAAATGAATAATAAATAAAATGAATATTTTAATTGGTATAAGTATAATAGGGGTCCAAAACTCAACTTTCAAACCGTAACTCCGAAAAATATGAAACGACCTTCATTAAATAGCTTATTGAAAATTATATACAATTAAAGTGATTTTGATACATTTCAAGCTTTTATTTGAGAGATATGGATCGGGGAAATTGGGATTTTGGAATCTTATTCAGATCATATCTTTATATCTGTTTGTTATTTTTGTATGAAATCAATTTTTTATTTTTCTTTATTTAATTATCTACAATTTTCATGTACAAAGTGTCTTTATTTGAAGTATAAAAAGTAGAACTAAAAATAGATCCCAAAATGAATAAAGAATGAATTAAATAAAAGGGTTTTTTATTGTATTTTGGTCCTTATCCCCCCCCCCCACTTTATTCCTTGTCGACCTAGTCATCGAGATGCCTAGGTCTCGGGGTTTGGGGTCATAAATTATCTGAAATATTTTATTCTTTTTATTTTCTTTTCTTTATTCTATAATTTTGGCTTTAAAATTGTATTTTATACACTATTTACACAATAACACGTGAATGATAAAATGCCTAAATTAACACTATTTACATGCATTTACTAGGGTTTTCAAGGCCAAAATGATATAATATAGATGATGAAACGTAGATTCAACTAGCTCATGGAACTTGGGCAGTAACCGAAGGGTCTAGGGATGGAGCTCGAAATCGCCCAAGATAGCGAGTTGTTGGATCCATCGGTGTGTGAGGGTTGCATCAGGGATGTGCAACTACCTCATGGTGCGAGCTGGTTTAGTTGGGTCCTGCGGCTCGTCCTGGAATCTGTCGTCTACTCGGCCCTCCTGGCGTGGTATTTCTCCACCACCGGATGGTCGTTCTGGTTGATCTCGCCCAGCTCGCATCTGCGTAAGCTCTCTCCTCACTTCTGCCATGAATACTCCCTGGTCTCAGATCTGTCTCTGCATAGTTTCTAGGGAAGCAAGCAATGTGTTGTTGATGGCGGCCTAATCTAATATGAACTAGGATGTCTGCAGGTGCTCATCAGTTCTTGCTTCACTGCTGGCCATCTCACAGATCTCTGCAAAGGAAAAATACCCTAGCTTAGGTGTTATCAAATGAACATATAGTTATGCTGGCATGTCTGGCAAAACCTGAGGAACTGAAGAAGGGTGGTCGAGGAGGAATAGGGTGGAGGCGAATTTGAGTTCAGAGAGTGAGTCTGAGCTCTCTCAATCCACCCTAGATGAACGAACATGAGTGCTGGAAAGTGGTGTTGCCAGAGGCAGCCTAAGAGACCTTTTGTCCATCATCGTGATGCGGGGATTTATGAAGATTAGGTCTGGGATAAAAGCGGGATGAGAAAATAAACCCCTGATTCACCTACTTGATGAATCCCCGATTCTCACACTTTATTCTTTTATTTTAGCTATTTATCGTGGTAAAGCATCATGTAAATAGGTGTAAACACAATAAGTTAGCACTCAGCATGTATGTGTTAATTTGTATAGTTAGCAAGTATTTGTGCAAAAATAAAAGAATAAAGGAAAAGAAAAAGGAAGGAGGTATTTAGAATAAATACAGAGTGACCCGAACACCAAGAGAAGGTCAAGCCTTGACCTGATCGCTAAATAAAATAAGTAGAGAGAGATATGGCCTACTCTGTGTTGTACATATTACCTATGTATATAAATTATTATTTTGACAAAATAAAATTAAAACATTATTTTTACCTCCTTGTTCCTAGAAATAAAATTAAAATAAAATAAAAATCAATAAATAGAATAAAATAAGAGCCTTTCTCCTTGTACAAATACAAATGTATATATAGCATCCCCTATTTATTGTAAAATTGTAAATAACCTGTAAAAATAAAATAAAAATTATTTTGAACTCCTAAAATTATGTTGAAAATAAACAAAATATAAAATTGAGGTATTTGTGTGAAAATAACAAAATAAAAATAATTGTACATAATACATAGATATATTATACCTATACATAGCGTATAGAGGTATTTGGAGGAGCTCTTAATCATGCATTCTTCCCAAGTCAAGGTGTCCACGTACATATGCTCCTCATCAGCTTCCTTTTAATTTTGATGCCTTTTAGGCCTTTAAATACCCCAATCTCTTTGTACCCAAGTTCCCTGGTGATAGAAGGAAGCCAACCAAATTGTTTGGAATGGAGGAAGGGGTCTGAAGGAGGTGATCTGAGCATTATCGACCGCCTGCAGCGGAGCTCCGATCGGCTCCTTCGTTCTTGAGGTAGAGCCCTAGTCTTAGCTTTCTTTCTGTTCCTAGGACTTAGGTTATAGCTGTTTAGCTTTCATTTTTACTTAATCTTGCATTTTATTTTGTAAAATCTGAGGATCATAGTTCGCCAGAGCTGAGCTCTGACCTCTGTTTCGATGTACTCCGACTGTTCTCCGACCAACATATCTCCTCCATAACCTTCTCCATTGATTCTTCTTTGCCCTAGGCATTTCATCCCCCTTGATTCTCTATAGAATGGAGAGATCAGGGTCTCTCCT
The DNA here is from genome assembly GCA_037367405.1 of Ottelia alismoides. NCBI lineage: Eukaryota > Viridiplantae > Streptophyta > Magnoliopsida > Alismatales > Hydrocharitaceae > Ottelia > Ottelia alismoides. Next base: position 88,776 of record JAZKJV010008703.1, read on the forward strand.
ACGGTGCTCGTCGGAGACCCCGTGCTCGACCTCGCTTTGCCTCATTTCACCCCAAATCAGACCCTTGGACCTCGATTTTTGCATGTTTTTGACTAACCCTACATTTCTCGGAGGCCAAGGAACCCTTCCTAGGTAGATTTTGCCAAAGTTGAAGTTCCTGAAGCCCCAAACCTTTCCCAACTTCTAGAGCTCCATCATAGAGCCTTACACCTCGCTTGAACCCTTCAGAAGCTCCAGGACGCTTCCAGGAAGCTTCAAAACCTTTTTACAATGACCAAGACCGTTGAATTGACCCTAGATATCAAATCAAAGTTTGCCTCTTCAGGCTTTCTTCTATGTTCTTCCTCTGGGCTTCTCCGTCGTCACATCACGCGCACACTCCAGATCAAGTAGCCATCGTTGGATGTAGTGCCTTACAACCATCAGATCAGTTGCTGGGGTATAATCTCAGCCATCCACGTGCGAACTACCATCCATTGTTGAAGTGACACAACATGTATAAGTGACATCCATGCGTACAGGCACGCTTTAGGGGTAATTTTGCCATATACACCTTAGCCAGGTATATTTTCTTTTTAGTCCGAAAAGATCAAGTTGTGGTGTAAAATGTTTTATAAAATTTGCAAGTGGAACCCCACACTAGTTTTTATTTGCATCCATGCCCTTCTTCATGTCACCTCACGTGCATGTACGCATGAGGGGGAGCCTATTTGCAGGAACCCTCTCAATGGTTTTGGTTATTATTTAGTCCATTAATTTGTAATCTAGTTCAAAACTTTTTGGATAAATTGCATGTATGCCCTACCATTTTTTTGAAAATTACATTTGTACCTGTACCAACATTATGTGAATTATATCTTAAGGGAAATTTGCGTAGAGGCCCTAGGATTTAGATTTTTTCTGAAAGGCAATTTAACTTCACTAAAATTGTGTTTTAGTCCATGAAGTATTTGTCTTTATTTTCTTCATTTCTCACATTAAAAATAGTATTTTTCATAAAAAAAATTTATAGGAAATTTATTTTAAGAGCCAAATATTGTATAAAATCACATATGTTCCTCGAAAGGCCATTTAAAATATTTTACAATATTTAAAAAATTCAAAAAAATCATATTTACTCCTAGTTTGTATTAGAAAAATACATAAAAATAGAAAAATGTTCTGAAAAATTATAAAAATTATTACTTATTTATTACTATATTTTTAACTTATAGACAAAAAATCACCAAATAATTATAAAAGAAAAAATTGCAAACCCTCTCGAACCCTAAAAAATCAAAAAAATCCAAAATTTCCATATTCTACTTCTGTATTTTACTTAATATATATTATATATTTTAGTTTTGAAAGTTTTTGATCAATTTGGTAATTTTTATATTCCAAAACATCTAGATAAATATTGTTACCCACTATTTTGATGTTTTTATTCAATTTAAAATAAAACAAATTAACAAAAACTAAAAGAAAATTGCAAAAATAGAGAAAAGGATAAAAAGCACAAGAAGATTTTATTTTGGATATTTTGAATATTTATAGCTCTATATATAATAGTATAAATACCATATATATAGCTATATTTATTCATATTATTATTATCATCATTATTATTAAAATTTTCCTTTATATCTTATAAACCCTTAAAAAATAAAAAGATTGGACTTAGGGCATTTTACTTATTTTTTATTATATATATTTATATCCTATATATCTATTATATAGTATATGTTATCTATATATCTTACATACACATATTACATACATTAAAAAGGAAACAAAAAATAAATATCAAAAAAATAAAAAAAAGAATATAAAAAATATAAATTAAAAATAAAAAAAGTATATAAATAAATAATAATAAAATTAAATATTGAAACCCCAAAAAAATAAAAAATCCCAATAAAAATACAAAAACATTTATTGTTCTTTTTCAACAAATTGGTGTAGTCTATTCCCTTTACTCCTTTGTGGTTCGACCCCTACGCGTGCACACTACACATCATTACCGAGGGTATAATAAATTTTAGCTCATTATTATTCATTGAATGAGCATTCATGTTGGTTAATTATTGATGCATGTGGATTGAAGATAGCCGTAAGAGCAGTCGACACAGCGATGTCCGGACTCAACTTATCGGGCACTGCAGTCCCTCCAAGATCGGACGCTAGGAAACATCCTCAATTTTGCATGCTCATTAATAATGTATAATTAGCGTCAATTCTAAATCTTATTAGGGATGGAGAAGTATCTGTAGTGAAATCAACTCCATCCCAAAAAGAGCAGAACCCTGGAAGAGAGTTTTCCATGTCTGTGGGAGGTATAAGAAATGAGGAGTCCTGAGGGTAGTTCGCGGAGTCTGAACCATTATCCTTGGAATCGCCATACATTATTGGAGATGTCAAACTCAAGTACTCGATGTGGGTGTCGACGGAATCCCTACCAAACTGTCCAGGAGTTGACATCTTGAAGGAAAAAGGGAGATAGATGATGGATGAAAGATACGATGATGAACAAGAAATAACTGGAGTATAAAACAGTAGAAGACACACAATGAGAAAGGGTCAAAGAGACGTATGAAGAAAAAGAATGATAAAATGGCGCAAACATGAGGTACTTGATCTTTGAACCTAATCTAAATCAAATAAACACTAAACAAAATGGATTCACCAACTCAACTCTGTAAAGTCGTGAATGTTCGACTATTTTTATCTTTTCAATTTTAGAGTTGTGATTTAGATAAAAAATTGTAACACGTCCTTAAGCAGCTAGCTGTAGAGGAGATAGTGTGCTGCCAAGAAAGTATTCCCGTACTTGTTCTACCTTCTTTGTATCATGTGATCTGCACTTTTTGAGGTCCTCAATATAGGTCCTGGGGGCTACTCAGCCAAAGAAATAGAGAGAGGAAGTCGATAGGTGAAACCACTACTTCCCTCACAAGTGAGGTACTTGGACGCAAGATGATGAGACAGACACACCCGTGAGGTCGTGGCTTATGCTCAATACTTCGGATCAAGTCAGATGCTCTACACAAGGCGAGTGCACCGTCATCGATAGGACCCTAGTCATCTACATACGATAGAAGTGCTAATACTCTGACGATCCCAAGTGATAGTTGAGGTAGCCACAGATCGGGTTTTTGGGTCTAATCCTTAAGGGCCATGCCTCACTCTGTCGAGAATGTACCTGAATGCAAAGAGGTCTTTGTGAACCCCAAATAATGATGTCCATTATGATTTTTAATTAGGTCAAAGTTTATTTAGCAGTCCCCTTATTTTAATTTTTGATTTTCATTTTTTTGAGTATTTTCAACGCAAAGAGCCTAACAAATTTTTTTTTATTTCTTTAAACCTAGATGCTCAAAATCATAGGGAGAAAGACACAAAACAATGCAAGGAGACTCAAGAATGGAAATCCCACCCTTGAGTCAATATGATGAATGTTGAGTCGAAATTACTTACAATGCTTCCCAGCTCTCTCCATACAGGATGTAAAACAAAATTTTTTAACCTAGTATATATGTAATTCATGCGGTGAAATCACCCTGAGCATGAATTTCTATTAGCGTGAAGAATGGATTTGAGTTTGACTAGATCCTATCACAAACTATAAGTGCATGCAATATATTAAGGATGTAGATCTTATCTTACTCGATCAAGAAATACTAAAAACTAAGTGCTCAATCACAGAAAATAAATGAAAATAAAAGTACAAAGCATAAATCGCGAAAGACAAAAAAAATAGGTTATGAAAATAACAAGAAGCTCAGTGAGCCCCCAAGTGAACAAAAACTTGGTAAAATAGGTATGAATGTTCAATGTACACCTTTATTATTACAAATTAATAAAAGAAATAAAAATGGAGTCTCTCTATTATCGAAATAAAAAGAAGATGGCTATAATAATAATCCTCTCTCTCTCTCTCTTCAGTTATCTCCAAGTGATCCACAAGATGAAGAATCACTCTCCTCGTAGCTTGGGTGCTTCAACCACTTAAGCGGTCGCCTTCAACTCGAGGTCCCTCGTAAGAAAAATAATAATGAAGTCATTATAGCATATAAGCAATTATCTCAAATAAAGCAGAAAATAAAACAAGAAAAACTATGAAGGAAATTGCACACAAAAATCTATCCTAAATGTTTCTCCTCGACAACGACGCCATTTGACATAAGATAAAATCAAATATATTTTTCGCAAATCCATATAAAATATTTTCCTATATTTAAAAATTCGGAAACATCGCATTTATTCCATATTTGCATTAAAAAATATATAAAAATTAGACAATGTTTTGAAAAATCATAAAAAATGAGGACTTATTTATTACTCTGTCGAGGCATCCCATGAACTCTAGTGGATGTAGGATCAAGGCCTCATCCTTGATCTAATGATCTACCACGCTTCACGTGGAGGATCATGCAACCGCAACTCAACCTCGACACTTGAAGCTCAGACGCCCGAGCCCTCTGCCTCGGGGCACTCGAAGCAACCAAACGCTCCCATGTGACGCCTCAGGGGTCGACCCTCCACCTTCCGCATGTGCCTCCCTCTCATGCACCTCGTACATGGTTATGGGGAAAATTACACCCATGCCCCTACAATTATGAAGAGTAATATCAAGACCCTTGTCGCCCAGCTCACGTGCAGTGCACGCATACAGGAAAATTTGCAAGAAGGCCCAACATGCTTTGGGTAATTTTATTTTAGTTCTTATGGGCATATGTCTTTTATTTAGTTTATTTCCTATATTGCATATATACCCATGTCTTTACTCATTAATTAAAGTATCATTTGGCATTAAATTTTAATTTCAGAAATTGATCATTGTTAAAAAAATTATCCTTTATATTGTGGATGATTGATTTATTTTTTTATGAGTCTGTGTTAAAAATTCACAACAAATCACTCATTGCTCTAAAAATTCCTGGAAATTCACATTTTATAGAATTAATTACGTTCTAATATATGCCCAAAAAGCAAGTCATTTGCATGCATATTTAGGTTAAAATAAAATGTTTGGTGATTCAAGTAATTTTTTAATTTATTGTAAACTTAGTGTTTTAAGATTTAAAATTTTTCCTATATTGAGCCTCATTAGACATATCTAGGATAATTTTATCTCAGGAAAATAATTTAGTTTCTTATTTATTCAAATTAATTAATTGAAAATCTTACAATTTGCATATTTAATTTGCCATAATTTTAATTTACATCAGAGAATTTCCAAAATTTCACAATACGTTAATTTTATCATAATTAACTTACCGACAAATTTTTCATATCTTTTGTATATTATTTGGATGAAAAATTATAGGAAAACCCATAAAAACTATCTATTTTTCATGCATGCATTTTACATTGAAAAATAAAAAAATATATATTTTGGATGTGCCATAGCATAAATAATTAAGGAAAAATAGTACTATGGATTTTTGAGTTAATTTGCATGTTAATTTGTAATTTCCATCTCAGTCTAATTTTACCTTAAACCTACCATTATAGATTTGCACTTTATAATTATTTGTATAAAAAATATCAACAAATTTCCTTGAAAATCTAGCATCTAGATTATCTGAAAGTTGACCTAAGGAGACATTGGCCTCCCCGAGTTCAATAGTTCACTTGAGATCCCATGACTCACCAGCTATGTCTATTATACAACTATATAGACTAATCAATGAATATTGTTTTACATATTGTCAAATCTCATCTTAATTAATTCGAAGTTTGTAACTATTTTATCGCAATGGTCATAGGTCGGGTCATTTTTAAAGTGTTTTTTAGGTTTACATCCATTTTAACTTCTACAATATTAGTAAGGCCCCTTCCTTTTTTGGAATATCAGTTGTGCCCCAATCTTTTTGTACTATTATCACATGTGCCTTTTCATTAGTTTGACCGTAAATGAGTTTAACCAAATCATGGTTTATTCAAACCAAGGAATGGTTAAGGAATGACTTATTGCATCTATACCCCTACAAAAGGAGGGAGGGGTGCTATCAATATGGAGCAAAGTACCAACATGCCCTAAGGGGCTTGACGGCGGTGGCGATGATGATGGACAAATGTTTCTAGGGTAGTATTGTAATACTTTAGTTTTTAAGGTAGGAAATATGATCACTTCTGATCAGCTTTGTCTTGAAGTTTCCTTGTTAAAAAATAGTATATTTCTAGCTATTACACGCTTGCAGTTGATGAACAATAAAGAAGCGTTAGGTCTTCAACATTCAACGACTTTTCCACTAGATTATGGTCTTATTATACACTGAGAGGGATTAGGATTTGCAATAACGTCAATGATCAATAGAATTCTCATGAAGAATTGAATGGTGGCATTTTTTTGAAGAACATCTTCGGACGAGCCCTAGAATATGATCTCTTCTATAAGTGGCAACTGGGTGCCGCCCAACCTCAAGAACAGAGGAATCGCTTTTGCGCTGATCCTCGGTGATAGCCATCTGACTTCTTGGAATTGCAAGCTAACTTGCAAGAATTAATCTTTACGTTCTCTGTCTCGATATTTTAGATCCACTATATAGAGGAGCATTGCCAAGATCTCATATGTTGCTCTAACGACTGATTGAAACATGATCACGTAAATCAAAGATACTGGACTCCTGATCGTAATATACTATATATAGAAGGGTAGAGTCCTTGTGCGGGTAGGACTGCAAATCTTTTACTTGGGCCATATAGAGAAGGGTAGATGCATTCCCTTAACCGCCACAAGAGAAAGCGCAGGCACACCATACCATACCTTATGGACAGCCTCTCCGCCGACCTCGTCCGCGAGATCCTCCTCCGCGTCTCCGCCACCTCCCTCGTCGCCTCCGCACGTCGTGTCTGCAGGTCGTGGAGTGCACTCATCGACCACGACCCATCCTTCGCCTGCGAGCAGCTCCCCTTCTCCACCCTCGGTTACATCTTGCGCCACTTCAAGCATTTCGAGGAGATGTCTCTTTTCACGTACATCTCTATAACCAACAATCCCAATCCAGAGGAACAAAACTTTCTGTCGTCTGGACCCCTCTCCGAAGACTGTTCCGTCGTGCAGTCCTATCACGATGTGCTTCTCTTTTGTTATGTGAAATGAGAACTTCTTAGGTGGTATTTATAGGCCCCCAAGAGAGTGGGGATTTTTCGAAAGAAGGATCTAGAATCCTTTATCATGCTTATCCTTTAAGGAAAAAATATCTAGATATTTTGAAGGGAGGTGAAGAAATATCTATATATTTTCTTCACCTCCTTCTTTTCTAGAATATTCTCTCAAGTGAGCTTTCTCTTAATTATTTTAGTGTAGAACTTTAGGCCCATAAGTACAAGGACCCATTAGTGATAATGATTTTAAATGTATAAAATTACAAATTACATATCAGGTTCCCATCACCATACCATACCTTATGGACAGCCTCTCTGCCAGCCTCTCCGATGAGAAGAAGGGCGAGAACGTCGTTGCTGTTGGCAGTAAACGGAAGAGAAACGAGTGGATGCCAACATGAAGACCCGTCTGTCATCAGCGTCTATTTTTTTTGGCTTTCTATCGTAATATTTTCATACATAGACTGTGTACTGGAAACTGATTATTTCTGTTTAAAAGAATAAAGTTTTTGAGATTTAAGGGTCCAAATCACATAGATTTCTACGTGTCATTGGGTAAGAAATGTTTAGAGTCGAGTCAACTTGCTTATGAAAAGATGCACGTATGAACTTTTTTTAGTAAAAAAAGATCACACAATTCATTCATCACATGGCCAAATGAAGGTTGTTTAAGGGTACAGCAGTAGCATCAAAAAGTTGCAGAGTTTGTAGACAAACTAGGGTTTGAAAAACCTTATCTGATTTGCCGGTCGGACTAGTTCAACCACGAACTTAGTCCAATCCTGTCAGTTCGGTCCGTTTCATAAAAGTTAATATATTGGAGAAGGTAAAATCAGATTCGGCTGGTTGAACTGGACCAGGTCGACCCAATTGAACCGCTTTAATGAACCCCACTTTGAATTTTTAAATTTATATAAAAATGAAAATAGTTGCGGGTAGGGATGCAAACGAGAACAAATTCCAATACAAGTGTTACCATATTCTTATCTATTTTAAAAACAACATTCTTATATTATTAAAAATGGATAAGTATTCAAGAAAGAAATGTCAAATTAATCATTCTGTTGATAAACACAATGCAAGTACAATTGCCAATGGTTATATTCAAAAGCTAGAATAGACTTCAAGCAGAACTATTCTCAAAGTTTGCATCAATAAAAAATGAACTTAGTTGCATTTATGGATTTTGAATTATTCTAAATAGATGTGAAAGCATATACCTTCTTTAATGGAGAATTAAAAGAGGATATGTGTATGTGTGTGTGATGACTTTCTGAATTTTTGGGTTAATAAATTAAAAGAAGGTTTCAAAGAAAATGGTTAATAAATTAAAAATTGCATTATATGGGTTGAATCATTCTTCACGACAAGGAAATCTCAAACTTCATGAGAAAATTATCCCATTTAACTTTATTGTACATAAATCGGATAGTATATATGTCGCGAAGAGTCATGATATGTGGATAGCATTCTATTTGTTGGTAATGATATAATAAAGCTCAAAAAATGGGGGGAAAATGATCATTGAATTTACGATGGAAGACATGAGCAAATCAACCTATATTTTAGGAATTAAAATAGCAAGAAACAAAGATTCAATAACATTGTGTCCTAGACCAAGAAAACCCCGCATAATCTATTTAAGAGATTTAGATTACATAATAACACTCGGACTCCGACACCACTTGTGAACAAAAATAGACTCAATAAAAGTCAACATCATAGAAATATAGAAAACTGTAGATGTTCTATATGTACAAGCGGTGGGAAATCTGTTGTATAAAATGGTACACTCAACTTGACTTGGGTTATAGTAAGCGTACTTAGTAGATATCAAAGTAATCTTAGACCAATACATGATATATAAAGAGAATTCTATAATATTTGAAAGGAGCTGCGCACTGAAACTGATGTATCATGCTGATTGCTTGAAGTAGTAGGATTGTCCAATGCAAATTTCGAAGAGGATGTGAATAATAGGAAATCTAAACCCAGATTACCTTTTCATGCTTGGTAGAGCAATTGTTTCTTAGAGTAGCAAGAAACAATATGTATCAGACATGGATATGAGTCAAAATACATTACATGCACGGCCATCACTTATATTATTTGGATTAAGCTCTCTCTTGAAAACTTAAACCTTAAATTGATTAAGGATTAATAGAAACATATTGTGATAATCAAAACACATAAGCTTGATCTATAGTAGAGCTAATAGTTCTAACAGAAATTATATTTGAGATGTGATATCACTATATACAAGATATAATGGTGAAACAAGAAATCACGGCAACTTATATACCTGCAAGGGACATGTTAGCCGGTTCTCTAACATAAACAATAACAACATAAGCCTACATTAAACATGATGGTTTAATGGGAGGTATCCGTGAACAATGATTCTCATATAATTTATCTTTAAGCATATCAACATGAATACTATAAGTGTAGGAGGCTTGAGCACTTCGATCAAGTGAGATATGTCGAATGACTTCCTCGAACAACCTTATGCACCGAGAGCCCTATCCTAAGCCCGTCTCGCTTCCTTTTTCATTCTCTCAAGTTAGATTAGGTATTTCCTCTTTGTGTATATGTTGTATTTGTGTATGTGTATAGATGTTTATGCAAAATGCATATGCGTATCTATTTCTCCATACATACATGCGTATATACATACAACTACAATGGCCTATAATTTTTTTTAATCAGCCAATATGTTGTCCTTTGTTATACTTGAAATTAGCGAGAAATTAATGTTATACACATTGTTATATCATTAGCGACATCCATATAGTAATGCTTATCCCTTGCTATTTTTCAAAAAAATAACTAATAATCATTAATTTTTAGTTCAAATACAACAATACTTTAATTAACAACAAATAACCATTGTTATATGGATCGTCACTAATGACAAAGCTTGAGTTTTGACATTCGTCGCTAATTTCAAGCATAAAAATTTGCAAGAAATAATAATCTCCTCATATACGATAGTCAATATATAATGGTAGATTAAAAAGCACATTACTATAAACTTGTTTTGTTGCAGTGTACATACATAGATTCATAAATATGTGTAACTCAGTGTGCTTAATGACGTAAATGTGTAGATTGTATGTGTGAGAGTATTTCAAGTCAAAACCTTGAAAGCAATGGAAAGAAGAAACCACCTACCAGCTTATACGAACCTCGCTTGTGTTAGCAGCCAGCTACCTTTTTCTTTGTAAGCAGAAGCATGGATCAAAAACAATCTTTTTTCTACTATATTAATCAAGAGAGAAAGATGATCCACAAGGGTCTATTCCTTTATGGTATAGTCAGGGCCCACGCCTCTGGGCTACATTCAGGAAAGTAGGTCTCTGATCTTGAGCTCACTCGAGAGAGATCGGCTATTGAAGGAGTAGGCGTCATTGGATTCAGAAGAAGAATGCCAATTTCATGACTTGAGCCCATAGGGCTACAGAGTAAGTTGCCTAGAGTGCAAGTTTCAGAGTAAGTGCATGTGGACTAATCGCATATCCTCGTCTCTGCCTTCATGTTGCCCCAACTAAGGAAACTAACGAAGGGTCAGAGTCCCATATATCATTTCTGCACTTCGGACGGCTCAAGAGTAAGCAGTAGAAACCAGAAGAACCCTCAGACATCGCTTTGGCTTTGTACTGATCGCTAGCTACAAGGTATATAAGTTGACATAAGGTCTTAGTTCGTGGATTTACCAAAAAAATACTGGTTTTATTTTATTTCTAAATTTCGAAGTTTATTTGATCAAAGAACTTTATCCTAATTATATGAATTTTGTGGAATAATGTATAACTTGAGTAATATGCTTTCTTGTTCCATGTTCTGAAATGTATGGTTTATTAGAATTTTTTTTGCCTATTTTGATCTTGGGAGCACAAAATTTTCAATCAGATGTGTGGAGCTGGTTGGCCAGGTTCAACGCCAGGCGAACCGAACATTCCAAAGGCTATGTATAATACGGAGTCATGGAGAGTCGCATAATTACGAAAGTATAAAGAGTTATATGTTTGAAATTTCTTCTATGTAACAATCTCTCATTTTTTCATTTAACACTCCCCCCCCCCCCCCTTTTTTTAAACCCATGACCATTTAGACCTAGAAAGAAAACAAAAATGGCATAATTTAATAGAAGAAAAACGAGGACCCAAAGAGCATGTAATATAAAGCTGACACGCATTCCTCATCACTGAACAAACTGAAAAGGTAACTGCGAGCACTCCACATCCACCATCTCTTAATATCAATTGAGTGCTAAAGAACAAATGAGATTTATATCTTATTTTTGTTCGCTATAAGAGTAAAAAAGGATAAATACTATCGAGATAGAAACACACTTAATGATGTAATCTGATATGACCACTTTATCCTCGGATAACTTATTCCGGGATAAAGCTAATCCTAGGACAAGAAGACATTATCTCACATTCAAATAGGTGCGAAAATTATGCAAGATTTGCAGTAATAAAATAGTTGCAGCTCGGCAACTTTCTTTATTTTCATCAGCGTTCCTCTGATGGAAGCCATCATAGCTGTTGCTATCTCTGGGAGCCAGCTCTGCATAGCTGCAATCACACAACATCTTAGTTTGCTACCTCTTTTGTGCAGCGGTGCATCGCTGCGTTGCTTGAGAGCATGTGGTATCCACTTGGCAAACAATATCGAATGCACAACGGCGCAGCTTGTTGCCCGTCTCCCAATAATTTCTTTGTAATATGTTTCTTCAAGTCAGACTATGAAAAAAAATCTGTGATTAACTGGACACCTCCTGTGGTGCATCAATCTAGTCTTGTACAGTCACCGCACAATCTCCAAACAAGAACAACTATTTCTGAGAAACTGTGAAAAAGATGGTGAAATTAATGAAGATCTTCTAAACAAGGAACCCTAGAATGTTTCTGATACCAGATTTTGAAAGCTGAAATAGAGAGATAGAAGCAGCCAATTACGATAAAGAAACATTAAATTTACATGATATAAGACAATACAATCCACTTAACTCGCCCTTCACCACTCTCAATATTGAAGGTAATAACAGAAACTTCGGCAAAATTTAATCAAGGAAACCTGAAACTGCTCGGAAGTTCAACATGTATAAAATGAAGAAAAGGTATTCTTACTATTAGGAGTCCTGAGTGAGTGGCTGCTATAGCATCCCTCTGCAATTTCATTCCTCGATAGAATTCGAGCTGATGAAAGATCTTCAGTGTATCACTTGACAAATTGCTTTGGAAACTGTGTGGCTCCTTCCTGTACAACACATAGCTCGAACCATTAAGAGATCGAGCTTCAAGGCGAGAGATGTGTTCGATCTTATGCCAATCCTCCCCGTGAATGAGACATCTAGCCACTAACTCGGCACTTCCCCGGACATCCAATCTCTTTAAAGAACTTATTAGGCCCAACCAGTTTGGCAAAGCCAGCATCTCAACATCTGATAAAATTACTTGACTCAGCCCATCGACCCACCTCACATCCGCTAGGACTGCACTTATCTATGCTCATGTAACTCAATGATGGGAAGTCCAAAACGGACTCCAATTTTGTGTTGCCACTTAATTTCAGTTCTTGTTGCAGGCCATCCGGAAGGGAAACCAGTTTCTGACATTTGATTATATGCAGTTTCTTCAAGCAACAAAGTGCTCCATTTCCCAGACCGGATATTGCTGTTAACGTGTTCATCCCCAAGAGGTACAGCTCAACCAACTTTAGAAATCCTTTCGCACCACAAAAGAATTCTGGACCGATGTCGCATACTGCTGTTAAATTCCAAACATGAGCAACTCTTAACTCAGGCAATCGCCCAAGGGGTGGGAGCTGCTTGACAAATTTGCAGTCGTCTAATCTCAACCACGTTAATGTAGTGAGAGGGATTCCTGGTCCAATTGGGTAGTTCTACACCAGAGAACGATTCAATAACTATGCCATCTAGGCTTTTGGGAGGGCTCAATCCTTCGAACACGCCTTCAGTTCGCTTGATGTTGCCTTCTGTGAACTGATGACCATTGGGTTTCCATGTGCAAGGTAGGCGCAAAAAAATTCAACTTCGATTTATTCCCCAGCATTGCACCGGCTGCATCCTCCTGTCGTGCAATCCTCTCCAGCTTGTGCATGGACATAGAGGTAAGATTGTGCAAGTCTCCCAACTCTTTGATGTTAGACTGCATTCCATTATTTGCAACAAATCCATCTAGTGTCCTGAGCTTAGGTAATCCTGCCATGCCGGCCTGCATTTCTTTCAGATGAGTAAAAGTGGAGCCCACTGTCAAATGCCTGAGGTTTAAGAGCTGCACGATGCCCACAGGAAGCTTGACCAAGAACTTCAAACCATTTGCATTCAAGGTCTCGAGGTTTTTAAGCTCATTGATTGTTTCAGGGAGCACTTTAAGCTTGGTAAATGCAACATTCAAGAATATCAGATGTATGAGATTCCTCAGGGAATCTGGCAGACTCGCGATTCCTGTGTAGGTGAGATCCAACACCCTAGTCTCCCGAGCTTCTCAAAGTACTCGGAGGGTATGCTTGTTATTGTTGGATTTCTTGACAATAGGAGCATCCTCATGTACTCCTGCTCTCTAGTAATGCCAGGAATGACTGATGACTCCCTATCAACAAATGATAAATGTTGCTGCCTTGTAGAATGCAGCATATGTTGATCACCACAAATATACTCATTTTGGGAAGCATATCGAGCAAGGATGCGTACAAGGTCGTGAATTGTGCATCCTTTCCCATTATAATAATCAGGCATTGGTTGCGGGAGATTTCTAGTCACCAGCTCCTTGTAGTACATCTCGATCAACTCCTCCAATTTCCTCGTCACCTTTCACGAATCCCTCTGCAATCCACATCTGCACAAGGCAATGTCGGTGAAACCTGAAGTCTTCAGGGAACAATGAGCAGTAAATGAGGCACTATTTCAGATGAGATAGCAAATCCTCATAGCTCAACAAAAGTCCCGGCTCTATGTCGTCTTTCAAACCCTTAAATTGCCATATCAGGCTTTTATGGACTTCGTCCCATGCAGCCACACTCTTCTCTTTTGTCTTAAGCAACCCACCAGTTGTTTTCACGGACAGTGGAAGACCTTTACACTTCTTTCGCTATCTCCTTGCCAGTCTCCTGCAATATCTTGATCTCTTGCTCGCTAAGTTTATTGTTGAAGATGACCTTACACAACATCACCCAACACTCATATCAGATAACTGCCTTGCAGGGTGTATGTAATCAGCACCGATCTTCTTAGCAACGTCGTTATTCCTGGTTGTTATCAGCAACCTACTTTCATTCCCACACTATATGATGGCTTTCTCAGCTCCTCTCAAATATCCCTGTCCCACACATCATCGAGCACCAGAAGGTACCTTTTACCATCAACAAGACCCCTAACAATGGAATCAAGCTCTGCACGAGTATTTGCATCACCATAGATCTCCCTCTTATCTTTTGCCCCGTCGGTCTGCACAGCATTCCTTGCAATTTGCTTCAACAAATCAACATATTGGTACTCTTTTGAAACACATCCAAAACATGAGCTGAAAATGGGACTTCACATTTGGATCATTGAAAACTTTTTGAGCCAGAGTTGTCTTCCCGATCCCTGGCATCCCTGTGATTGCGTAGATGGGACCTGTTTGGATGCATACGACGCAAAGTTGTATCTTAAATAAAAGATTTCAAAAAATCAACCTCCAAAAGAGGCTTTTATTACACAGTATATACAACATTCGAATGAGGCTCTGCCCCGTTTTGTTAAAGAAATCAACAGTACAAACAAATCCTCTTTTATTATCAAACTTATATAAAATAATCGATATATTAAGGGTGCAGGTCAAGATCAAAGCCTTTTCCCTTCCTAAAAGTAAGAACAGACACGACCATGGAATGGCACGAGCAAGCTTTCTCAGAATGTAATACCATGGCTCTCGTCCCCTTGGGCATTCCTTTCTCTTTCCCCAAAGCTAATGTATGAGAGGGATAAGGAAGGTGCATACATTATACGGATTCTCTGAACTTGTAAAAGACAAAACCAATCTAGTATTAGCCTTGGAGCTTCAGGCAAGGCCTTCTCATTCAGGCAGATTGAGGATGAGGGTTGTCAATAGGGCTGTCAAAAAATTCTCAAGTTCGACATTCGCTCAGATTCGGCTCGCTAAAAGTTCGATTCAGATTCGATTCGAAAATAAACGAACCGAACCTGAACACGAGTTTGGGCTCGATTAAATAAACGAACCGGACCTCAAAAACATAGGTTCGCTCAGATTCGGTTCGTTAAAAGTTTGATTATATACATACATACATAAAAGTATATATACATACATATTGTATATGTATAACGAAAAAAATACATTCTATGTTAACATAAGGGCACTCCCTTATTTTCTCAAACCCATCTAGTCATCCACTCCCTAAATCCCTATTCCCTATTCCTGAAACCCCACAAAACCCTCCTCCCCTGTACCGGCAATTTTTTCTTTTGAACAGAAAAGTCTACACATCTTTTATTCTTAAACGAACTTTTAATGAACCGAACCGAACCTTTACGAACCTTACCCGACCCGAGCCGAACCGAACCGAATCTGAATACAGTTTTCATTTTATCGAGCCGAACCGAGCCCGAACATGAAAGTATGCTAAACGAGCCGAACCGAGCCTGAGTCGGTTCGCTCAGGTTGGGCTCGTTTACACCCCTAGTTGTCAAGCTTGCAAAAAAGGCCAATTAGGCCGATTTTTACATAAAACTTAATCTAAGATTATTAATGTTTGATTTGAATCAATTATTGATTTTATTTCATTATATGTTAGCCTATAAAAATATATAAATCTATGTATATATGTATATATATATATGAATATATGTATAAATATTGATTTATATATTTAAAATGTCTAAAATATACAAAACAACTAAAGTCCAACTAAATCCGTTTAGTCGCCCGACTAGCAATTAATCCTTAGTGACCTGACCAACTGAATACCGACTTTTGCAACCTTGAAGGATGTTTTCCCAAAGGCAGTGGCATTGAGATTGAATGCAAAAGAGTGTGATTGTGCTTCCTAGTAACCGGGCAACTAAACATGTGTGCCCTTGCAAAACAACGTTACTACATTTTAACCTTTGTACGCTTCATATTTACATCATGACCCATAAAAACTCACTCTTTCTTACGAAGTATGGCCCTACAATGAGTTTACTCCACTAGTTTAATCACCTTTCAAGTAATCTAACACTATCCAACAATTATATATCCTAAAACCTTCAAAATGACTCAAATATTCAAAATGAGGTGGGCGGTGTTGCAATAAAGATAAGCCGGACTCACAACTCGATGTCTTACAAAGTATGGCATTTTTGTCCCAGCGCCATGTTGGAATAATGCTCTTTATGTATATTAAAACTTGTCCGTTTTATTCTTCATGCAACTAAAAAAATCTATGACTTCATTATTTTATCCAAAACTAAGAGAGAATATTTTAGAGTTCAAACTTTTGCGCCTCACTTCACATCTACTTTTTGTTGCATAAATTATATCTGAATTGCAATCACCTACGATAAGACACCTACCATAAGATCGTTCTAGATGTGTATGCATACATTCTACCATTTGAGGTTTATAAATATTTGTATTTTGCTATGTGTTGAGTTATTGTGCTTTTCTTTGGATAAAGGATCGTTTCCCCATCCTTCTCTTATATTGTACTCATGCCTCTCATTGGAATTTATCTTAGTGAAGAGAATCCTAACCTATAGTGAGGAAGGTTAGGGATTGTGAACCCATGTGGTTTTTCCTCTCTGTAGGGTTTTCACGTAAATCCTTGTCTCACATCTTAGTATGTGCTTTAAGTGTTTGATTCTAACATGGTATCAGAGCCTCGTTGAGATTTTCGTCTAGGTGTCTATTGTTTTTATGAATGAAAATGAATACAAATATATCTGCATTCGTTCGTGTTCACATTCATTAAATATGGTATATGGATGTTATTTCTTTATCTCTGGAGAATACGAATGCGAATACGAATATTATAAATCAAGACACGATGAATACAAATACGAACTTAAGATCCTATTTTTTTGCGAATACAAATACAAATGCAAATGAACCCACTTAATGGTCTAGTGATAGTACAGTGTGTGTACCACACAAAAGATCAGGGTTCAAATCCCACTTTTGTAGTCGTTGCGTTAGGTAATCGGCGGCCACGCGTAAACATAGTCGAATCTTTCAACATGGATTTGAGCAAGAATCCATGTAGCCGACCCTACTTATAGTGGGATAAGGATTACTACATTTTTTACAAATACAAATGCGAATGTTTTTCTAAATGGATACGAATGCGAATATTCATTTTTTATAATTCAATAAGTTAAATATATTATAATATTAACTTAGAAAGTATCTTAGTAATATAACTCACTTAAACTAAGAGGGTATCTTAGTAATATAACCCACTTAGAAATAACCACATCTACGACCACATGAATTGGAAAACAAATCCTACATTCCCCATTTCCTCAATCGGCCAATCCCCCACCCGCCGACAACAACATTTAAACCCCTTTCCTCTCCTCTTTGTGCCGACGCGGCCTCCCCCACCGCCAACAGCAGGACCACAACCCCAACTCCTCGCCGTCGCCAACCACACCTCCTTCTCTCCATCGCCACATCGCCGCCTCCTCTGCCGCCGACAACAGCACCCTCCTCGCCGCTGGATGTGGTAACGAGCCCTAAAAGTACAACTCCTATTTTTTTCTCTTATTGCAAATCTCGTGTAATTTCCCTACTTGTGAAGTGATTTTTACTTAAACTTCATGTTGCTTGTTTAATGTTGATTTGTTCATTTGTTGAGCGAAATTTGAATTAGTTGATCATGTCCATCCAAATTTGAATTACATAGCCATATTGAGTCGAATTAGATTTATTTTTTTTACCATGTCAAGCCGAATTACTCTTTAGTTGGCCATGTCATTTCATTTTGTCAAGTTGTTCTATTCTTAAATTTTATGTTCTCAAGTTGTAAATAGTATGTGATTTTAATAATGGATGAAGATACACACTTATAACAAATAAGCTTGGTATATGGTAATTACCTTTTACTACCTAGTTTTGTTGTATTAAATTTTCATTATCAAAATAGTCAATGCGCTTGTTATATATAAAAATTTACTTTGAACCCAATGTTCATATAGATTTTTAGTAAATTAGGTTATTTATAACATTCGTATATGAATCCACATTCGTTTGAAAAATATTCATATTCGAATTGCCAATATTCATTTTGCATTCGTATTTGTATTTTGAGGATATGATTTTGCATTTTACACATTCGTATGATATTTGTATTCGTATCGTACTCGAATATTAAAAAGGATAAGGATATGATGACACCTATATTCCTATCCATATCCGATCGTTTTCATCCATGGTGCCAACAATGCAAAAGCCGATGTGTTGGAATTGGGTATTCACCCAAATATGAAGCTCTTGCTATGGAGGAACACATGCTCCTCAAAACTGAAGTCTGAATCCATTTATCTGGTGGTTTTGCGAGGGGCCTGACCTCCACCATGTGCCTAGTTTCACTTTTAAGGGTGTGGTGAATGCCTTGGGTGTTGTTATGTTCTACAAGGGACTTTACTCCCTTCCCATAAAGTAGGGATAGACGCAGATTTGGAGTTTATCTCCCTTCACTGCTGATGTGTTCTAGAGAGCAACTGTGCATGATTTTTCCCATGAACAAAGAGGGTTGTTGTTGTAATCTAGACAACAACCAGTCCAATGAGTTTAGGAGGTGTGAGGGCTGTGATTTTTCTCGCTCTGTCGAAGCGTGTGGTCCCCTCTATGACGTGGACAGTTGTTGTGATTTAAGGTGAAGTTCCTGAGGTGCTATTAGGCTGTGAGTTACCTTTTTTCCCGTTTCTTCATTGTGTATGTTTATCTTTTTGATTCTTGATGATGCAGGAAAAGGAAGATATCAAATATTTGTGGGAAGTTTAATCTATCTTACCCTTATTAAATCGGATATTACATACACTGAAAATGCGATGAGTCAATTCATGCATGCTCCTACCACCACTCATGCTAATGCGGTGAATAGAATTTTATGCTACATAAAAGGATCACCGGAAAAAGGTTTTATGTTCAAGAAATATCATGAGATTGCATATGAAGGATACATTATAGTGTTGACTGGACTGGCTCTATTGATCACAGAAAATCCACCTCAGGTTATGCGGTATATCTATGTAAAAATTTGGTTATTTAGAGAAATAAGAAGCAGAATATGGTTTCAAGATCAAGTGTTGAAGCCGAGTATCATGCTCTTGCAAATGGCGTTACAAAAATTTTATGGCTAAAAGTTCTACACGGCTGCAATAAATTTGGCCAACAATCATGTAATGCATGACACAGTAAGCATTTGGATATTGATAGATACTTCACTATTAAGAAGATTGATTCTGGATTGTTGTGTCTTCCTTACATGAAATCGACTATCGTTTAAATAATCAGAAGAAAATTGTATAAAAACATTAATTATACAATCTGGTTGCAGGCCGATTGAACTTTTTTTACTGGTTAAGGGGGGTTGGAGGGAATTCAAACCTCGAGCTTTTTTATAGTAGAAGTCACTGCTTCTACCACTAGATCATTAGAGGGATTCTTGGCATAAACTTAAGATCCTCTTTACTTTTGGAATCTATCATCAAGCTGGAAAAATGTGACACCTGATCATTAATATTTTTAAATAAAAAAAAGTTATTTACCTTGAGCTTCATATGTTCAAATTAACTCACCTCAAACCGCATTTTAAAAGGCGGGCGAAGAACCAATGGTGCTTGAAATGAAGAAACCGATGGCCGGTATATAAGACTTGATGAATCTCAAGTGTTTCGTGATTCCGACATAAATGAAAGTCATCTTCCCCCATGTTATCCAAACGAATGAGTATGTATACAAACAGATTTGTGGTATTGTGTTGAGACGATTCCATCTGGTTCTTCCATAAACACGCTCCAAAGCCGATAAAAGAGTTCGCTGAACTCAATGAAAGTACAGGTTTGACACATGGAAGCTATCAACATAAAAAGGCATGTTCCTGTATTATGTGTGCATCATGATTAAGCATTGTATCAAATACTCAATAAGAGATGCTAGGACAATGGCTCATGATCCGCGCGATTCACAACATCAACTAAGCATTACAGTTAAAACATTAGTATAAGTTCCAAAGATCTTGTATTTCACAATCAGAGCAAAAGTGATGGACACCGATACCGCATTTCATCTTCTGCCACCGGAAGGCTTAGCAAGCACCTTCTTGGGAAGCTTGTCCACCGGAGTTGTTTTGAGAAGGAAAAGCCTTGCGGCACGCTCCTGCAGGGTGCCCCCACATTTCAACCCATTTGCCTGCAATTCCATCTTTAGCCTCTCCATACCAAGTGCCTGCAAGTCATACGATATGTTCAATTCAGGAAAAATCAGTAACATCACATGTAGCATGTATTCGAGACTGCTCTATCGACATTTGACAATATAGGAGATACTTTCCAAGTTCCAGGATGATTATATATGCAATCTCAACAAGGACAAATGACAAAACCACAAAAAATGGCCAGTTTTGGAAGCCAACTATTGACCAAGAATCGATACAAGCTTGGGTTGCCTAAAGAAATTTGATCAAATACGAGCAATTGATTTCAAGTGGACATTCAGCAAAAAGCTAAATGAAAACGGATAAAGTGGGATAAGCAAATCTATTTGCACTAAGAATTCTCTGTATTCAACCAACTTTTCAATCCCCAAAAGCAATTTCGAATACCATAGCACGGAAATCGGGTCAGAAGACTATTTGGAGTAAAGTAAATAACTCAGTGACAGCAGATTGAGCATGATAACATGCTAGGATATGGGAAACAAGATGCTCTTCCTTTACAATACAACTGATTAAATTCTTACGATAATCTCAAGATGAAACTGAATGAAAAACTAGACAAAAATGTACAAAAAACGACATGAATAAATCTTTTTTTGGACAAACCCACATAAATCCTATGCGGAACCAAGATGCTCTCTACTTTTTCTTGAGATAATGCTGTACTTTTTCCAAAGGTTACTTCGAGTAAATCCTGAAAAGTTGATTTTTTTCCCAAAAAGTCAAAATCTTAGGAGCTATATGGTAAAGGGGGCAGAGGGGGTGTCAATCCAAGGCTATTTCCAGACATATTCCATGAAATACATATAATCCATGGCATTAAGCTAAAACTCATATTCCATTTCTCAAGCAACACTGGAGAGGCAGACAATTTTGAAGAAATTTAGCAACCTACCATTGGAGAGAAGTTGGAACCGTCACCCCAACTACCAAGTTGAATATACTGAGTACAAAAAAACAGAATGCATTTGGATTTAGCTTACTCAATGAATCATGGCTTTGAATTCTAAAAAAATAACTAGGCATCTGTTTTCTTTTCCCTTTTTCTTTCTTTAGAGAAGCCGAAGAATGACATCCAAATCTCATTAAAACCGACAAAACGACAAAAAATGTCCTCTTTTGCACGACTGTCCACAGTTACAATGACATCCACGATGCATGCGATGCATTTGCATTGTGTGCAGTATATTTCCATATAGTGTCACTCATGCTAGAAAACCACCTGTCCTCTCAATCCAACTGGCCAACAACAAGATGGTTAGTAATTTACTCCTGTCTTGGCATATTCCATATGCCAGTCTTCACTGTCCATCCTTCCAGATCTAAAGCTCGTCCAAAATGCAGCTCGACTGATCATATCCACCGAAGCAAACCCCATTATCCCCCAAACATAGTCGACCATAGAGCATGGAAACAAGTGGTTCATATCATTTTCTCAGCAACCAAAAATCAGGCAGGTTCGGTCTAACCCAGCTCCCCACCTGCTCCTATACACCATGGCACCGACCTCACTTGCTTCACCAACCACACAAACAGCTTGATCCTCTGGGACAGGGATACTTTATCCTTCCTAATCAACCAAATCCAAGGAGAAATCCACTGTGAAATCATAATGAGTCCCTTCAGAAACTGTGGGATTCTGAAGCAGAAACGTCAACACCCCTCCAGCTCTAATCATCCTTCTTCACATGCATCACCCCATCAAGCAAAAATGATGTGGGGAGGAACATTAACACATTTTCATCCTGACAGTGATGTTGCAAACCAAGGTATCCATAATGTCTAGTGTCCTGCTTCAGTAGAAGAGGGAAGAGCTTGTTCAGCCTATCAAAGCTAATTTTCCCACAAGGAACTAGGAGAGTCCATTATAAATAAATCACAAGTGTAGTTTCAGGGCATTCCGACAAAATGATAACTGTATGACACAAATATTATACAAAAGACATAGGCCAGTGAAACAAAATTCAACTAAACTAATACACAAAGGGCAAATAGACCCCAGTTTTAAACACTTTGAGCATTTCAACACATGCAATATAATTTTTCCCTATCAACAACAACAACAAAGTATTTTCCCACAATCAAGTAGGGTCAGCTACGTGGATTCTTCGCCTCCATTCAGATCTATCTTAGGTCAATCACGGGCATATATCCAAAAAATTGAGATCCCTTCATATAGTATATTTCCAACACTTCTTGGGCTGCCCTCGCCCTCTCTTAGCCGGCTCAACATCCCAGCACTCGCATCTCCTAACTGGTGCATCAGCTGATCTTCTTTGCAGATGACCAAACCATCTTAAGCAGTTTTCTCACATCTTATCCTCGATCGAAGCTACACCAACTTTCTTTCTAATTGCATCATTCCGAATTCGATCTTTACGTGTGTGTCCACACATCCACCTTAGCATTTTCATTTCTGCTACAATCATTCTCTGCACATATCTATGGTTCATAGGCCAACACTCAAATCCATAGAGCATAGCAGGTCTCACGGCTGTTTTGTAAAACTTTCCTTTAATTTTTAAAGAAATTTTCTTATCACATAGAACAGCAGAGGCTCATCTCCACTTTAGCCAGCCTGCATTTATTCTATTAGTAACATCTCCATCAATTTCCCCATCATCTTGCAAAATAGATCCCAGATATCTAAAAGAATCTCTCTTCTGAATGTTATCGCCACCAATCTTCATCTTGATTCCTTCATCATTGCTTCCATCAAAGGTGCACTCCATATATTCCGGCTTAACCTACTTATACGAAATCCTTTAATCTCCAAAGCATGTCTCCAGACCTCAAGCTTCTCATTTATTCCATCTCTAGTCTCGTCAATCAGCACAATATCATCAGCAAATAACATACATCAAGGTAAATCATCCTAAATGTGACTTGTCAACTCGTCCATAATCAAAGTAAAAAGAAATAGACTCACAGCTAAACCTCGATGTAAACCAATGTTGATGTCAAAATAATCAGTCTTCCCATACGGGGTCCTTAAACAAGATAAAGCCCTATCATACATATCCTTTATGAGGTTAATGTATAGGACAGGTACTTATCTCTTCTCCAAAACTCTCCACAACATCTCTCGTGGGACAGAATCATAAACCTTCTCCAAATCAATAAAGATCATATGGAGGTTATTCCTTTTATCTCTATAAATCTCCATTATTCTTCTCAACAAATGGATGGCTTCAATAATTATTCCCTATGAATTAAAAATATCCTATGACTAAATAATTAACATTCTTAGAATAACCCAAAGCACAGGTCAATAAAAGGTGAATATCCTCACCATATCATCAAAGCTGTGAAGGTAACCAGCAATATAGCAAGGATTAAATTCTGATCATCCATCTAAGTAGAAAAAAATTGAATCCAAAGATATCCAGATCAAAAACCACAGGTCATGGACACATCAGTAACACGGCCAAAATTTGGATAGTCATCCTTTAACTTTTCGACAAAACAACAAGTTGAACAAGCAGTTTAAAGAACCCTTCTGGATTACCACAGGGTTCGGCCAGTAGCTTGCATACACATTTGATTGGATTACAAGATATCTGTTCTAAGAAGTTATATTCTACATCCTTGCATATTCTAATTCACACTCCAAAATTTAGCCGACACTCATTCTTCAATTCTATAAAATTCATTCTGGTGCACCATGAGGGATTTGCGTTTTTAAAGAAATTTGAAAGAGGTCATATATCATGTTTGGAAGTACTTTCATGAAAAAAAGAGCTGTCTGGAACTACACATGCCCATTACACAACTCCTCCCATCTGGCATCCATATGACCATAAATGAGAGTAATTTAACATGTGAATGAATATTCGATGGTCATGAAAGAGAACTGCATAATTAAAGTATCGAGCATATACTAATATTTAATTCAAACATAAGAGGACTTTCCATGCAGTTCATAAAATACGTAGAGGAACAAAACATGCACCATAAGCGTTAAATATGATACCAAGTTGCTCCTACTCCTATGGTTTGGTTAATCACACAAGTAATTAGACGCATGAAATTTTTTTGGCATACCTCTAGTTCTTGTGATGAGCTAAAGTTGTCCAAGTTCAGCAGGTTCTCCTTGGCAGCTACAGCAGTCTGGCATGCAACTTCCACAGTGGCAATCGGCTCAGGTTGAACAGAATCTTCTATAGTCTCACTTGTTCTTTCAGAAACCAGATTTTCTGGACAAAAAACTGATATAAGTGTGTCGTTAACATTCATAAGCCCCGAAGAATCAACCAAAGTGTCTGCCTTCTCAGGAGAAGCCAAATTTTCAGAACAGTTCAGAGGCATATCGGTGTCCATTTGTTCCTGAATATGCCTTTCAGATGTGTCACTTTCCTCCCTTATCGACGAATCATTATTGTCAGGTGATATTTCAAATTTGGAAGCCGGTCCAATTGTAGAAGGTTCTCCACAAACCATATATTTAGTTTCAACACAGTCATCAGAATCAGTATTAGAATCTCCACTTCCTGACCCTTGGGCAACATCCAAACTTTCACATCGATCAGAAAGTAAATGTTCTTCCACCAAATTGCTCAAATCTGACCCTGCACCAGCTGACTCACCATCTGATTGACCTCCAGAGATTGTGCCTGAACTTCCTGCCTCATCCTTTTGATTAATGTCATCAACTACTATAGATTTATTTTCTTCATCGCTTTCATCATCTTCATCATCACTATCGCTTTCATCAACCTTGTTCTTTCCCAGCCTATGATACCAAAAATATATTAGCTTGAGTCACTAGAGTTTTCTGCTCTTTTTCTAAAGAAAAAAATACCCAATGGAAAACTTAAACAGCAATACTACAGAAATATAATGATGTTCAGAAGTCAGATGCATAACATCATTTTCAATTTTTATAAGTCAATTCATTTGTCTTCTTGGAGTCCAACTGTCAGTTGTAAGTTTATTTCTTTTTTGAGTGCATTGTGATAATTACGTATTATTTTCTACAAAGTTTGATAAAAATATATTAGCTTGAGTCACTAGAGTTTTCTGCGCTTTTCTAAAGAAAAATACCCAATGGAAAAGTTAAACAGCAATACTAAAGAAAATATAACGATGTTCAGAGAAATCACATGTGTTGTTAACATCAGGTTCAATTTTGACTTGAGAGAGAAAGAAGGGTGTCTGTTGTTCACCCAGAGATGGTGTACACTTTTATTGAACATCAGGTTGAAAGTTCAGACTCAGGCTTTCATTGTCTCTCACAAAGAAACTAATTCCGGATGATTATTTCATCTCAAAAGGAAAGGATCACTTCTCAAGGTCAGTTGTAACGACCCCGGATCCGAGCGGCCCAATGGAAGCATTTAAATACATTTTCAATTGCCACGTCGGCCCCGGGTGTTACTTGATCGTATACATTGCACAATTCACAAACAAATCACATGAAAAATCAACTTATTATTATAACAACAGATAACTATTACATTTAAGTGTTCTCCCACAGATACAATGCAGTTTTAACAAAAAGGGTCCTTACGCCAACAGATTTTCTAGGTCAAGCTTTCCTTTCTGGCACCGTGTCTCCTCCCAATTTACTCTTCTGCAGTATCTGTGGTAGGGCAACCACAGGAGCGTACAAAAATGCTCGTAAGCAACATGCTTAGTATGGTATAAATAGGAGACGGAGAATTTATCAAATGCTTGTAATAATGATAAAATGACTAATTAAAACATGTTAAAACATTATCAAATTTTTATCAAATATAACATAAAAAAATTCATGGCAATATACTATTAAATCATTAGTTAACCACTGGCACATGTGGTCCATATCAATCAATCAAAGGTGACATCAGCTGATATATTTGTTCACTTAGGTTCCTTTGAACCCTGACACCCCCGGTAGGTGTTGCCCTCTTTGGCCAATATGCCTGTCAGGACCCGGCCATATGGACTCTAGAGGTGGCTCCCGCTTTAAATCGCGTAGCACTTAGCTCCATTGGTCGTTAATGGTTCCCGCAGACTCGACACAGGGACTCTAGAGGTGGCTCCCGCTTGTGCGTAGCACTTAGCTCCAAGTGTCGTTACGGTGCCATTATATCTAATCAATTACAATCAAATCTCGAAAATCTTGCGATGTCATTTATTCAATTATCACAGTAATACTAAATCAGATATTATTTTAACATAATTGTTTCTATACAGAATTCATTATACAAATGCAATCTTAATAGATTTCAAATAAATTAAAAACTTAATGTACTGAACGATGATAAAATAACTAAGAAGAAATAAAAAAATGTGCAACCAGATGCCCTTCAAAAGGTGAAGTATAGAGGAATGCAAATATCTATTTTGGCAGCATAACGCTATATTTATTTGATAAAATGGGCCAATACCAGAGTCATACTATATTTGTTTGATTAAAGGCAGATTGGTAAAAATAACCATGCTATAAATATTTGATCAAATGACAAAATGGTAACAAAACCATACCTAAAAATATGCTGCTTTCCTTCTCTCTCTTTCCCCCTTACTCTCTCTCTCTCGTATGCCCTCACTTCTTCTCTCTCTCTCTCTAACCCTCGCACTCTCTCTTCCTTCGCACTCTGTTTCTTCTCTTGTGCACTGCATGTAACGTACACACAACCCCTCGCTGCTATTTATAGCAATGTCATGCACCCTCACCTTTTGTGAACCGCCCATTTTTTTTCATGCATGTCAGGCAGCGCACCCTCTCTCCTATTTCTAAGGGGCCACGCATCTCCCTCTTGCGTGGTCCCCAATCCACCGCCTGGAACATTGCGTGGTCCCCACTCCACGCATGAATTATCACCATCTACCCTACTCAAAAAGAATTTCGTCCCGAAATTTATAAGTCAAAAGGCTTACCAAAAAGTTCAGGATACTTGGCTTTCATCTCGTCTTCTATCTCCCAAGTAGCCTCTTCACGCTTGTGATGTTTCCATAAGACCTTCACCATAGATATTGTGCGTCGTCTCAGCTTGTTCTCCTTTCGATCAATGATCTTGATAGGTCTCTCTTCATAGGATAAGTCAACTTCTACCTCAGAAATTTCATATTCAATTACATGTGAAGGATCGGGTATATATTTCCTTAGCATGGAGACATGGAAAACATTATGCAGATTCTTGAACTGAGAAGGAAGATCAACCTGATAAGCAACTTCTTCAATCTTCTTGGTGATTGCAAATGGTCCTATGTATCTAGGGTTTAACTTTCTTCTTTTCCCAATTCGAACAACTCCACGCATAGGAGAGACTTTTATAAAAATCTTATCATCTATCTCAAAACTCAGCTCTCTTCTTCTATTATCTGCATAGCTCTTTTGTCTGTTTTGAGCTGCTAACAATCTCCTTTTTATAATATCAATTTTCTCAACAGTGTCTAGTACTAGCTCAGGTCCAAGTATTTTCTTTTCTCCAACATCACTCCAACATAAAGGAGAGCGGCATGGTCTTCCGTACAATGCTTCATAGGGGGCCATCCCAATGCTATTATGGTAACTATTATTATAAGCAAATTCGACCAAAGGTAGATGGAAGTCCCAATTTCCTGCAAAATCTAATGCACATGCTCGAAGCATATCCTCTAACGTTTGGATGGTCCTCTCTGACTGTCCATCTGTTTGTGGATGAAAATATGTGCTGAACTTCAAATTTGTTCCCAATGCATCATTCAAACTTTTCCAGAATCTTGATGTGAACCGTGTATCTCGATCAGAGACAATAGACACAGGCACTCCATGCAGTTTTACTATTTCATGTACATATAGCTTAGCTAGGCTCTCTGTGGACTGACCAAGTCGTATAGGTAGGAAATGTGCTGTTTTAGTCAGACGATCAATAATTACCCAAATAGTATCATACTTAGAACCCTTTGTAACTGGCAATCCTACTATGAAGTCCATTGTAATGTGTTCCCATTTCCATTGTGGTAGGTCCAATGGTTGCAGCTTCCCAGCTGGTCTCTGGTGCTCGATCTTTACAAGCTGACAAATAGGACATTTGGCTACGAATTCTGCAATTTCGAGCTTCATTTTTCTCCACCAAAAATTTCTTTTCAAATCCCTATACATTTTTGTGCTTCCTGGATGAATGGAGTACATGGAACTGTGTGCTTCTTCTAAAATATCTTTCTTAATATTTTCGTTATTTGAAACCCATATGCGATTCTTGAATCGTAAGCCTCCATCAATAGCAATAGAGAGCTCCCTATTGGGTTTCTATGAGAATTCAATCATATGAGGTAGCTCAGGATCATCTTTTTGTGCTACTAATATTCTTTCAACTAAAGCAGATTGGATTTGTAATCCAGCAATAAAAATAGTATGATCTTGATCCTTAAAAGGTCTCCATTCAACTAAATCCTTCATGAGTTTCCATTGAAGTCTCATGCTGGCGCATTGAGATTCCCATTTCCTGCTAAGTGCATCCGCTACCTTATTAATCATCCCTGGGTGATACTCTATTGAAAAGTCATAGTCTTTCAATAATTCAAGCAATCTACGTTGCCTCATGTTCAAGTCTTTCTACGAGAACAAATATTTAAGACTCTTGTGATCAGTCATTACTTGAAATTTCTCCCCATATAGGTAATGTCTCCATAATTTCAAGGCAAAGACTACTGCTGCTAGCTCTAAATCATGTGTAGGATAATTACGTTCATGTGTCTTCAGTTATCTAGAGGCATAGGCAACAACCTTACCATGCTGCATAAGGACTGCACCGAGTCCTAATCCTGAGGCGTCAGTGTGCACTGAAAACCCTCCTGTCCCTGATGGAAGTGTCAATATAGGAGCTGAAGTCAACATATTCTTCAATTTCTGGAAACTCTCCTCACATTGTGGACTCCAAAGGAATTTGGTATCTTTCATTATCATCTTGGTTAATGGTAAAGCTATTTTTGAGAAGTCCTGAATAAATCGTCTACAATAACCAGCCAATCCAAGAAGCTACGTACTTCAGTGACAGTCTTTGGTTGGTTCCAGCTTAAAACAGCCTCAACCTTAGATGGATCAACAGATATGCCATCCTTAGAAATAATATGTCCAAGAAACATCACTTTATCTAGCCAAAATTCACATTTTGAAAATTTAGCATAAAGTTTGTGATGCTTTAATGTCTCTAACACTATCCTCAAGTGTTCTCCATGCTGATTCTTGTTTTCTGAGTAAATAAGAATAACATCCACAAAGACTATCACAAATTTATCCAAGAATTCCCGAAATACTCTATTCATGAGACTCATAAAAGATGCAGGTGCATTAGTCAATCCAAATGGCATTACTCGAAATTCATAATGTCCGTATCTGGATCTGAAGGCAGTTTTTGGAATATCATCTGTCTTAATCCTTAGTTGGTGATAACCTGACCTCAAATCAATCTTCGAAAAGATTGTAGCTTTCTGCAATTGATCAAATAGGTCATCTATGCAGGGTAAAGGATACTTGTTTTTTATAGTAATCTGGTTCAGGGCTCTATAGTCAATGCAGAGTCTAAGAGTCCCATCCTTCTTTTTGACAAATAGTACTGGTGCACCCCAAGGAGAAATGCTGGGTTGGATGAAGCCCTTCTCTAATAGCTCTTCTAATTCCTTCTTGAGTTCTGCTAACTCTGTTGGAGTCATACGATAGGGTGGTTTTGAAATAGGAGATGCTCCTGTAATAATATCAATAGTAAAATCCACTTCTCTAGGTGGAGGTAAACCAGGAAGATCTTCTGAAAATACTTTTGGGTATTCTAACCACAGGCAGACTCTCTATAGACATGGGCTGGGCATCGGTCTTTACTATGCTGGCAAGAAAACCCACACATCCTTTTGATATCAGCTGACATGCCTTCATTGAAGAGATAATTACTTTTTGTGTATCTCTCTTAAACCCTCTAATTTGAAACTCAGGCTCACCAGGCCTACATAATACCACCTTCTTTTCCCTACAAAGAACATTTGCAAAGTTCTCGTACAACCAATCCATTCCTAGAATGACATCATAATCGGTCATATTAAGCAGAACTAGGTTTGCTTCTGACTTTCTAGCTTCAATCTCTATAGGAATATTATGCAGAAAGAATTCTGCTTTCCCCCGTTCATCCAATGGTGATGCAACAAACAAGATGAATGGCATTTCTATAGTGGGTAATTCAAGTTGTCTAGCAAATCTACTAGATATAAATGAATGCGAAGCACCTGCATCATAAAGAACTTTTGCGAGAATATCTGAAATCAAAAGTGTACCTTCTATAACTTGGTTTGGATCCTCTGCCTGCCTAGTCATCATGGAGTATACTCGTCCCATAATTTTCTTCTTGGGTTCTGTTGTCTTTCCCTTATCATCAGAAGCTTTCATCATAGGACAGTTACGAATAAAATGTCCCATCTGCCCGCATTTAAGACAAGCTCCAGTCAGCTTATAACATTTCCCATAATGCCTTCTTCCGCAGTGGGAACAATTAGGAGAGCCTGATTTTTCAGTAGGTCTAGCTCCTTCCTCCTCCTTACTAGGAAATCCCATTTTCATCTTTTTGCTTGGGCCTTGAGAAGTCCCACTTCCAATCATCTTTCCAGATCTCTTTTGCTGATTTAGGGTCATCTGATATTCTTCATTTATCACCGTGGCCGCATTGACTGCCTTGACTAAGGTCTTTGGCATACTGGCTAGAACTTTTGATCTTAAGCATGTCTTTATTCCCATAATATATTTCTTTGCCCGTTCCCACTCAGTAGCACAAATCCCTTTGCCATATTTTTCTAGACTATAATATTTAGCTATATAAGCATCTAGAGTCAAATCATTTTGTTGCAGTTCAATGAACTCCTGTCTCTTCTTTAACCTTGCACTTAATGGAATAAAGTGCTCGGTAAAGTGATTCACAAACTTACTCCAAGGTATTTTTGGTTCATTCTCAAAATGAACACCTTTACAAGTCTCCCACCAGTCTTTTGCCTCAGCTCGCAATCTAAACATGGCAAAAGTAACCTTTTTCTCGTCTGGACAATCTAATGCACTAAAAGTCAGCTCTATCTCCTTAAACCAGTGTTCAGCTTTCTCAAGATCTGGTTCTCCATTATATATGGGCGGATCAAGCTGGAGAAATTTTCTTAAAGTCATGCCTTCTCCTTTTGTTTGTTCCTGCATCTTAAAAATTTGTTCTCTTTCTTTTTGCATCTATCGTCCCATCTCCGCCATAAATTGGGCTTGTTGATATTGTGGAGGCTCAGGCTCACTATCCCTGCGAATAAGGTCTCCTTCCATCTAAAAAAATCTAGATTTAGTCCTTAATAGCTAAGTCATAAAATCCTAGGTGTGGTTAAGTGAAGTTATGCTCTGATACCACATGTAATGACCCCGGATCCGAGCGGCCCAATGGAAGCATTTAAATACATTTTCAATTGCCACGTCGGCCCCGGGTGTTACTTGATCGTATACATTGCACAATTCACAAACAAATCACATGAAAAGTCAACTTATTATTATAACAACAGATAACTATTACATTTAAGTGTTCTCCCACAGATACAATGCAGTTTTAACAAAAAGGGTCCTTATGGCAACAGATTTTCTAGGTCACGCTTTCCTTTCTGGCACCGTGTCTCCTCCCAATTTACTCTTCTGCAGTATCTGTGGCAGGGCAACCACAGGAGCGTACAAAAATGCTCGTAAGCAACATGCTTAGTATGGTATAAACAGGACACAGAGAATTTATCAAATGCTTGTAATAACGATAAAATGACTAATTAAAACATGTTAGAACATTATCAAATTTTTATCAAATATAACATAAAAAATTTTCATGGCAATATAATATTAAATCATTAGTTAACCACTGGCACATGTGGTCCATATCAATCAATCAAAGGTGACATCAGCTGATATATTTGTTCACTTAGGTTCCTTTGAACCCTGACACCCCCGGTAGGTGTTGCCCTTTTTGGCCAATATGCCTGTCAGGACCCGGTCATATGGACTCTAGAGGTGGCTCCCGCTTTAAATCGCGTAGCACTTAGCTCCATTGGTCGTTAATGGTTCCCGCAGACTCGACACAGGGACTCTAGAGGTGGCTCCCGCTTGTGCGTAGCACTTAGCTCCAAGTGTCGCTACGGTGCCATTATATCTAATCAATTACGATCAAATCTGGAAAATCTTGCGATGTCATTTATTCAATTATCACAGTAATACTAAATCAGATATTATTTTAACATAATTGTTTCTATACAGAATTCATTATACAAATGCAATCTTAATAGATTTCAAATAAATTAAAAACTTAATGTACTGAACGATGATAAAATAACTAAGAAGAAATAAAAAAATGTGCATCCAGATGCCCTTCAAAAGGTGAAGTATAGAGGAATGCAAATATCTATTTTGGCAGCATAACGCTATATTTATTTGATAAAATGGGCCAATACCAGAGTCATACTATATTTGTTTGATTAAAGGCAGATTGGTAAAAATAACCATACTATAAATATTTGATCAAATGACAAAATGGTAACAAAACCATACCTAAAAATATGCTGCTTTCTTTCTCTCTCTTTCCCCCTTACTCTCTCTCTCTCGTATGCCCTCACTTCTTCTCTCTCTCTAACCCCCGCACTCTCTTTTCCTTCGCACTCTGTCTCTTCTCTTGTGCACTGCATGTAACGTACACACAACCCCCCCCCCCTCCTATTTATAGCAATGCCATGCACCCCAACCTTTTGTGAACCGCCCATTTTTTTTCATGCATGTCAGGCAGCACACCCTCTCTCCTATTTCTAAGGGGCCACGCATCTCCCTCTTGCGTGGTCCCCAATCCACCGCCTGGAACATTGCGTGGTCCCTACTCCACGCATGAATTATCACATCAGTAGACATCCACATTGTAATCAAACAAGAGGCATAATTTAATCAGAACTGATGAGAATGTGTTCTCCAGCAAATGTGAAAGTCATCTTCTTGTTCACTTGATTAGTGATAACTGAGATTAGTTTTTTATAAGTCAATTCATTTGTCTTCTTCAAGTCCAACTGTCAGTCATAAGTTTATTCCTTTTTTTGAGTGCATTGTAATAAGAATGCATTATTTTCTACAAAGTTTGATAAGTCGATGACAAGAAAAAACGAATATAAGTTTCAAATCTGCATTGCATTCTTCCAACCTCCTTATACTTTTATTCTTTAGTGTATTGCCATGCTAACTTGCCCCCACATTTGTTCATTCTCATTTACTATCCCCATCCAGGATAAAAGTATTCTTTCTTCCCACCTCACTCTACCCCATTTCTCTACCTTGTTCTTCCATCTTTGTTGATACTACTTAAAAAACCAAGGTGATCAAGTTCCAAAGAACAAGTGGATCAAATTTAATAACCACTTTGCAGGATAGCTCAATTTTAGAGTTTAAAAGGCCACACAAGATAGTTCGTAGTATAAAAAGGTGTGATCATAGCAAGAATTGTTGGCAATCAAGAAAGACCCGAGCCACTTCATGGCCACGGTAGGCCATAATTCACAAAGATTTTAGGCATCTAATAATCAGTGTGATCAGAGAAACTTCATATCACTAAATTATACAACTTGCAATAAACACTTCACACATAAGCATATGCATCAAAAAATTACCAAAGACTGATTGGTTCAACTATTCGATAAGTCAGAAGCAAAATATGGTGATTCTTAGGTTACACTGGATTGTATACTAATTTATACTGCAATAATCTTACATAGAATCATAGATTGTATAATATCTCCCAGATTAACAATAATTTATTATTCTTCCTATTTTTGAGAATAGTATTCAGGGATCTTACATTGTTTTAATGCAATGTGGAGGTTATGCGCTTGATTTCTTTAATTTCATTTCTCTAAAACTGTTTGTAGTATTCTGAATAGAAGTTAAACCTTTAATTCCCGGCATTAGCTTCGCTGCTCACGGCAAGGGCACGCAGGTAGATGATTAACCCTTAAACCAAATGCAGCACAAAATTGGCTATACCAAAGAACAGGCATGCAAGCACTAGAAGCAACAAAAAGACCAGCAATCTCCTCACCATAGCTTCAGCCGCTTCGACGCCCCTGCCCCCGCCGCCGGCAGTGCCTTCCGTTTCCCCTCCTCGTACAGCCCAAATGACTGTCTCACCGCCTCCTCCACCTCCCCCGTGCACCTCTCCGCATCCGCCCTGTACTTCTCCAGGTACTTCTCCACCCCCTTTGAGTCGTTCTTCCTCGCCTCCTTTGCCTTCTTCTTCAGAAACTCCTCCGCCACCTTCTCCAGCCTCCTCTCCTCCGCCTCCGCCCTCCACTCCTCCAGCCTCTTCTCCGCGTTCACGTGCCGCAGCCTCCGCCCACTCATGTCTCTGCACGCATCGAAGTTGTTCGTTTTCTTCTGTCCCGCCTTGGTTGCCGCGCCCCTCAGCAGCGACCCGAACCCTCCCTTGCCACCAGGGAGGCGCAGCAGAAGCGTGCACGACGGGAAGGCGCGATCATACGAAGCGGAGATCAGTGTTTCGTCGTTTATCTGTCTCGATTCGGCGATCAGCCGCTGCAATCGGGTGGGGATTCCTGTCTTGGCGTGGATCCGGAGCTTCAACGCCTCGCCGGAGATCGTCGGGGAGGGGAGCTGGAGACATCGGGTGTCGCCGTCGAGGAGCTTGACGAAGATCTGGTAGATCGTCATGGAGATTAAATCAGGGTTTCTGATATTTACGTTGCAGGAGTTTGGGGTCTCGCTTTTGGGAGAGGAACGATTGAATTAGGATGTGGAATGTGGGGGGAGAATTCTCGTATCATACGTTTCTTTCCAAGATTTTCTCGGAGTGATTCGGTTGAGTTTTTATTTTTTTAATAGTAGACTCCGTAATTTCAGAGTCCGGAACATTTATATCGGATTGGAATCCAGATCTCTTAAGGCCTATTTGGTTGTTGAGTTGGACTGAGTTGGGTTGGGCTGGGTTGAAGTGGGTGAATAGTAATCTGTGAGGAGGAAGTACCCTTGTGAGTGGTAATCAGGGTTGGGCCAACCTTGCCCAACCCTGCAATTTAACGTGGAGGCTTACTGTTCTATCACCAAATCACGATTCTGATTCGATTAAGATTACTGCTTAAATAATTAGGACTAGGGATTGTAAAGTTAGATAGGTGATTAGAGATAGAATAAATAATATTTGGCTTGTTTTTCTTTGAGGTTTTTATGGATTCAATTTTTTTTTGAAGTTTTTACGATAAATGAAACCTTGATAAAACACATAATGACATTGACTCGAGTCTTGAGGACCAGACTCTCTCTGAGATTTTATATTTGTGGCATCCGAATCCGAATAATCGGAACCCGGCTCGATTAAGGTCCAATTGAACCGTAAAACTATCAATCAATATTAAATGATCTGAATCGATCAATAAATCGTAAATCGATCGATCAAATATGGATTGCATCATAAAGCATGCCACTAGAAAAATCATCTATTGTGCCCGCATCTTAGTTCAGTGATTTGTCACTGTCAAATTAGTAATGGAACATCGAGTTTCCTATTAAAAAAATGTAATTATTGCATCATTATGTCGGGGACCATATATTATATGGTGGTTAAAGTTTCATTTAATGTTTGATTCAAGGTCTATGAGAATAACAAAGATGGTATAACTTATAAATTATTCTCCATTCGATAATTCAGAGTTAGATTAAAAAATATCCTTTGCTGCTCCAAATTCAAGCAACTCTTGCATGCGATATGATCTCCATTTTGAAAAAAAAAGGTATAATTATCCCCTCTTTGCTGTCATCCATGTATTTTGTACAAATCTAAATTTTATTCAAAATTAAGCTCATGATCTTGGATTTTTAAAAGATCAAAATTAGGGGAGAATTGCATAGATTTAGTACTCAATTCAGACCAATGTATGCTACAGATTTTAGGATTTAAAAGATAAGAAATTGTGGATAAATAATATACAATTAAGTTCAAATTCAGACTTGTTATTACTCTAGATTTCATAGGTAAAAATGATGAAAGGTGAAATGTTTTTGCATATGATTGATCCAAATTATAGAGCACCAATTAGGCTATAAACTCTTATTTTGGAAGGATTTAATCCTCATTCAGATTAAGATTTAGGTGCAAATTTTATATTTTTAAAATATGGAAGAATTAAGAAATCATGTGAAATGATCTTTATTTAGACCAATGAGTAGGTTATGAGATTCATGCCTTGTATGACTAAAAGAATTGAAGATTTTGCGTGAATTGGATCGTAGAATTGAACTTAATCCAGATCAAATGAGTAGCTCTAATTCTCATGATTTAAAGATGATAAGAGCTGGAAAATCTTGCATCAATCTGAATTTAGATCCAGATCCATTGAACAACTTCTGATCTCATGCTCTTATTGAAGAGATTTGAGATACCAATATTAGAATATTAACACTCTTCTCTTATGAAGTCAACAAATGATCTCTTAAGATCATCATGAATAGTAATACTCAATCAATTTATCCATGAATATAATCTTTGATTTATATATATCACTAAAGATAAGTTGTGACAAATACCTAGATCTATAAATCAAGTATAAAAGTGATTGAGAAAGGATTGAGTAGATAAATAAGTGAAATTGATAGTGAATCGGTGATATCAGTTAATTGTGTTGGTCATGGTGACCCTTACACCTGACTGTGCGAGGGCGCGGTGACCCTCAGCTGGGTGGGAGATAGGAAGCTCATCTTGGGCAGTGGCCGCCAAGTGTGCGGGTCTAGGATCCAGTCCTTATTTACGATTTTTATGTGAGCTTACAGTATTTTTATGCCTCATTGGGATCCTGACTTTACACCAGTTCTGTTGACCCTCTATTTTAGGATACCTGGGCTGGGGGTCCTCGATTTTATTTTTCTTTACGGACTCGTTAGTCCGTACTGGCCAAGTCAATTTCAAGATGGACTTTTTCGTAGAGTCTCTCTCACTTGTTTCAGTGACATAGTTTTGGAGTAGGCATATCCCTGTACTAGATTGTACTTCCATTTAGAGGACGAGACGGAAGGATCTCTTATGAGGTTACCTCACCGCTTGAGTTTTGGTTACCGTTATGCTAATAGGCTTGGCAATGTCTACATATGAATCCTCTATGGCTACATCTGAATCAATTATAGTGGAATTTAGAGGGATTACAACTAAACATGGAATAAAGCATAATTGAGTTTGGCTAGAATTGAGATCAATTACAATTGAGTTTAGCTAAATGATAAAATCAATTACAATTGAGTTTGGCTAGTGTTGAGATCAATCACAATTGAGTTTGGTTAGAGTTAAAATCAGTTACAATTGAGTTGGTACGGAATCATCATTTATCATAAATCATCAATCATCGACAACTAATTGGATCTTAGAACTACTACTACAAGTGATAGATAAGTTAGTGGATCTGTTGGGAATTTAGTTAGAATGTATTACACTCCATCGCATGTCTAAGGAGATAGCCCAACCTAAGGTATAATATCACGTCTTAGAGTCATAGTGTGAGATCACACTTAGACCATGACCACAGATTATCCACTAGACTTGAGAAGTTAGATAGAAACACACCACACATGGACATTAGTCTCAAGATGATCAAGTCATCTCTGTCCATCTTACTCCATTCCCTAACCTATGTATGTTCAGTCCTAACTCAGGTCAGAACCTCTTCATTTCCATTATCAAGATCCACCAACATGATCTTTAAATGGCAAAAGTTAATAGCATACATGGATGCCATCAATTAAAATATAAAATGCAGATATGGACAATTTTTAGGTATTTTGATGATCAGGAAATTAAATGCGTAGTAACTTGAAAACCATTTCTTTGCATGAAGTGCCTGTAAATTTTATATATCAATGACTATCTACTTGCTTTCTTTTGGACACACTAAATTACTTGTTATCATTCAATATGCTGGAATGTGTACAACAATCGTTGATGTCCTTTTGTTCCATGCATGCTTGGAAGGTAAATTGCATGCATCGCAGTAGCTGGATGATGATCCTAGCATCCGTTGCTATACCCGATGGTACAGTTACAGTATTTGGTTCAGATTATGTATAATGCTTTTCTTTCTCTTCTGTATATTTTGAGATGCATGTATACACTGTCGCCTTCTTTTGTTACATGTTATGTGTGTGTGTGTGTGGAAATTTCACTTGAATTAATGCGATCATTTATTAATGATATATTATGAACACCGTGTAAACTGATACCCGGATCCGAGGGCATAGGAATGCGATCGGATATCTTTATCCATCTGTCATCGTATCTATTTTAAGAGGATATGGATGTGAATGTTTGATTTTAGCGGATACTAATACAGATATGGATACGAGATTTTATTTTTTTTGTAGATATAGATAAGAATACGGATATTATTTCAATTTTTTAGGATATGGATACGGATGTTATTATATATTTTTTGACTGATATGGAAATGGATATTCGCATTACTGAATCAATGTTAATATTTTATAGGGATATTTACACCCATAACCTTGAGTAATTTCGTAATTACCTCGGAAACCCTCTATAATCACGAATTACACGCACGACCTCCAATAATATTCCGCTTTACATCCATAACCTTCCGTTAGTTTCGGGGAGTTAACTTAATCATACGAGTGAGTTAATCTAATCAATCCACTATCCAACGGCTATGATTAATCAAAAGTAAGAAATAAAAGATTCAAAACTTGGAAATGTGGATGGGACACTGGAAGCAATGGGTCGGGCATGAAGGAGCTTCCATGCGAAGCTGGACGCAGCGGGTTGGCCTTCGCTTGCTGGAAGCGATGGGTCGGGCTTCATGGAGGAGTTGCGAGCTTGTAGGAAGTAGGAAGTGGGGGGGGGAGGGGTACGGGCTCGGGGTGGGGAGAAGGGTCACGGGCTTGCAGGAGCGGGAGGGTTCCAAGCGGGCTTGCCAAGGGGCTTCGAGGCTTCCAGGTGGTGCGAGCGGGCGTTGCAGGAGTGGGACGGATCCAGCGGTGCAGAAGGGTCCCAGGTGGCGCGGCGGAGGGAGGGGTTGCAGGAGTGGGAGGGATCTAGCGGTGCGGAAGGGTCCCAGGTGGCGCGGCGGAGGGAGGGGTTGCAGGAGTGGGAGGGTTCCAGGCAGCGCGGAAGAAGGGGGGGGAGGAGGAGCAGGTTGCGGCCTTGCAAAGGGGAGGGGCTTCCACGCGGGAGGAGGGGGAAGGGGATTACGGGCTAGCAGGAGCGGGAGGGTTCCAGGCTGCGCGTCGGGGAGGGTTGCAGGTGTTACAGGGGGAAGGGGAGGAGGTGGTCGGGATGAAG
The DNA here is from genome assembly GCA_037367405.1 of Ottelia alismoides. Classification (NCBI taxonomy): domain Eukaryota; kingdom Viridiplantae; phylum Streptophyta; class Magnoliopsida; order Alismatales; family Hydrocharitaceae; genus Ottelia; species Ottelia alismoides. Next base: position 128,597 of record JAZKJV010008703.1, read on the forward strand.
GGGAAGTTGGCGGACGACGATGACGAGGGACAGGTGGTTGACTGGGTGGAGGAGGAGGTCGGAATGGGGAGGGGGTTGGTTGAAGGAGGAAGAGGAGTAGCCATTTGTAAATAATGGGAAATAAAAGGGTATAAAATGTAAAATACCTAACTGATACCGTCATAGTTAAGAGGGAATGTGATGGAAGTTAACATGAGGGTTGTGGGTGTAAGAGTTAATTATTACTAAGGGTCGTGCATGTAATTCGTGATTATAAATGGTTTCCGGGGTATTTACGAAATTACTCAGAGTTATGGGTGTAATTATCCCTATTTTATATACATACATCAACTTGTGTGTGTGTCTCCAAATATGTTATAGGATTAGTTGCAATGTATTGCATCTGGAGTCATTCTCTAATATGGGAAGAAAAATATACATCTCTATATTATTTAATCATTTATTATATAGTTATTAGACTTAGTATAATATTATCGTTTCTTTTTGCATTTTGTTGTATTGTAGTTTATTACCTTTGATTTTATTAGCTATTAGTTTCAACTTTAACCAACAATCCTATTAAATGTAAGCGTTAAAAGGTATTTCTTATCCATGTAGGATAATCCGTTTCCGTTCGAAAATATCCACATCCGAATCGTGATTATTTGTTTCTATATCTGCATCCGTATTTAAATATATTATTTGCAATTTTTAGTATCTGTAGTGTATCTATTTCTGTATCTGCATCCATAATTTTAAATGGACAATGATATAGTAACACTTATATCCGTATTTGTATCTGTCCGTTTACATCTATCTATAGCAAGATGAGTTATGCCCATCGTGATAGTAGCCCTTTCTCAAACGTTGAAAAATATATGTATGTAATAAATTGCGCAAATGACATGCAAGCGGCAATCGATATCCAAATGATTCGTCTTGAATTTTTTTAGACAAATGAATCAAATACTTAATTCTATAAAAACAAATAATTCGAGAACAAGTATATTTTGCATAACACTGTAGACCCATAGTGTCGGTTTTGTAAGATATACATGTTCGTGAATTATTCGTTTTTTTATTAAATATGTAGCTTTACATAGGGATGAAAATGGATATGGATATATCCGAATATCCGCTTAAAATATTCAAAAAATCACTCGGATATAGATATCCGTATCAAAATATTAATCGAATATGGATTGGATATGGATATGGATTGTAAAAATTTTCTTGATATAGATACGGATATGGTAATAGCTTGAATATTCGGATCCGGATTCGGATATCCAAATACAACATTTAATATTATTTTATATATTAATTAATATAATATAAGATCCAACCTCATATTAGTATATTACTATTATATATTATATAATACAATATAATAATGATATTAATAAATTTCCAATTATTTGGGGATCGATGGGCACGAACAAAAGTTAAAACACTATGTCCCTCTTTTTGCTTCCGATTAAGAACGCATGTCACCTCGATGATTCCTTTTGTCATGATGCAACTTATTTATATTCCATTGTCATTTTTTAAAATCATTGTGAACTTTGATTAAATATCAATTTGTATTCATATGTGTTCTTTAATAGATCCGTATCTGAGTTCCATGGTTATTGGATCCATATTTGGATTCACTCTTTATTTGATTCATATTTGGATTACCTCTTTATTCGATCCGTATTCCAGTCCGCTCTTTATTCGATCCAAATTCAGATTCGAAAAATATCCGATTCATATCCATATCCGTATTTTTAAGGATATGGTTTTCTTAATGCATATTCGAATCATATCCATATTCGATAAAGATGAACCGAATATATATATATATGGAAATAGGCATATCCGATCCATATCCAATCTATTTTCATCCCTAGCTTTACATGCTATTTTCACTAAGTGTAATTTTGTTGTGTATGTTGAATAGGTTTATTAAAATGCGATTTTTCTTGTGCAAACTCGTAGTAGAGGAATTGGAATTCAAGCGATGATCAACATGGGAAATGGAAGCACAACAGTCGACAGCTATAAAGCGAAGGAAAGCTTCGTGGGTTCTACATATATAGTAGCGGGGAGTGAGGGAAGAAAGAAAAGATTTGAGAATATGTCAAGATTTTCAATAAAGGGTTTAAATGAAATACAAACTATATCCTACTATCAAGGAATGGCATGAACAAGTCACAACATACTAGGGGTGCGTGTATCCCCCATGGTACACCTATATCCTACTCCATATTGTGACTCAGAAGGGCTTTAGGCTCGATTTATATCCTCTCATCGTGTTGGGGGTGCATGAAGTTGTGATATTTCATATTAGATGGTATTAGGAACATTACTGTAATTCAACTACATGTTCGCAATTAGGATAACAGAATTTTTATGTACATATGATTACACTCCTACACAATGACCACCATCATCTCTTTTATAGTAGGTTCAAATCCAAGCTATACGTAGATAACATATTCTTAATATTATAACCGATGTTTGAAGATTCTACATACACAGACACACACAAACACACACATATGTATGTGGGTGTGTGTATGTACATGCGTGTGTATGTATCTCTGCATGCTTATATGTGTGAGCGCAAGTGAGTGTGTATGTAACTACCATATTTTTGCAGCAGGGTACTGAACTTGCTAAATATTCTTAGCATGTTTAGTGTGAACATCATATATATATATGGCAAGATATTGACCATGTTATATATTTATATTATGTCTTTTGAACCTGCTATATAATAGTTGTAAATCTTCTCAAGATCTACAACTTTCATTTTTATCATTTTTTGATATTATATATATATATTTGAATTTCTATTTTATGATTTTTGTAATCAAGATATATGTCTCTGTCAACCTTGAGATTGCTCCACCCCATAACATTCCTCGGTTCACCCATCCCAATGCCTCTTGACCTGCTCAAGGCTCATTGGCCATATCAATCCATATCAGCTCTCTCCTATTGGATCTAAGTCAACTCTGCCTCACACACTTCTCCTCTTCGTTTGTTACAACCCCAAATAATGTACCCAACTTCTCTTATCATCGCCACCATCCCTAATCTTCTCTCAACTTGAGTGATTGTCTTGCCTTGTGAATCTTATCAACGAGAATGTTTGTCCCTCCTCAATCTCCTTCGCAACTACATTTGCAACCTCAATTCTCACCTCCCCTCCCCACAAATCATGTACCACCAACCTCCAAACCCTCGATCACAGGAGAAAACCCTTACAAAACCCAACAACCATCCTCATACCTTCTTCTCCACACCACGATTTGTGTTGAACCTTCGCCTTGATCTCCACTGACCCCACCACATCTCCTCGTACCTTCTTCTCTACGCTTCAATAATCCAATCTCCATGCTTATATATAACCTTGAGAGACTAAATTTATCCCTATCCACTCGTAGCAAAGAATTGCATCCAACTATGTTACTCTCAGTGACAAGGGCCATCATTTGATGCTTGATAACTGCAAATACCGATTCGAGTTAAGTGATTAATTACGTGTCGTTCTGACTCAAATCTAATTCAAAATTAACGAGAAATTTATTCAAACTACTAAGGAATCAATCAAAGAAAATGACCGGTCTTGTTACTTGTATTAACCTAGTATAGAGAACAGGGTCCAACTGAAGTAGCACAATTAAACACTAAATATTCAATTCTAAAATATAATGATTTTATTGTCTTTTTAGTGGTTTTCAATCTTTCATTTTTTAAAAAAATTTTCAATATAAGGCAACTATGAACAAGGGATAAAAGTATACACAAGCAATCTTTTTTATTTTTCAAATATGCCAAAACACTTAGAAAAATAATTAAAAATATTTTTTAGTTTTATATATTTTTATAGTGTTTTTGAATTTTTTTTAGGAAATTTTCCGATGTTTTTGTGATTTTTTAAAAATTAAAAAGTGATAAACTAAATAAACAATGCATAGTCAGGGGTATTTTTCAAATTAAAAATAGATAAAATGCTTAAAACACCTGGAAGTGATTTCTATGATAATCTATGAAGAAATGTCTACAGAAATAGGAACTAAAAATATAAATTTTGGATTTTTTTGTTGATTTTATATGATTTTTATAAGTTTTGAGTAATTTGCAATTTTTTAGGTTTTTATAAGGTATTTTACAAAAAAATATATAAGAGCTAGAATATAAAAAATGATCGAAAATTAACAAGCAAAAATCACTATAAGTACGACATGCAAGCAGGAGCCACAATTAATTTTTAGGTAATTTTTGAAGCTAATTAAATATTTATTGCAATTAATAAATGACTATATTTAAAAACAGTACATAAGGATCAATTTGCAAATACTTTAAGTTTTAGTGTCTGATGAATAACAAATATTAAAGTCAGGGGCCGCTACACAATTTATCCAGAAGAAGCATGCGCAACACGCGATTCACAATGATAGGGCCATAAATACAATTTTTAAAACATTAATTTCATTCCTATCAGATAAGAAGTTCAGGACAAATACTGCAAATATACCAGAGAGCGTGTGAAGCTACATGTGATTACAACTCAGATGGCCTGAAGTGAAAATGACAAAACTACAGGGTCCTCAATGCAAAAAGACATATTTCATTTATTAGACTAACTAGAAATAAGACAAAATGTAGGGTAACCAGGAAATATACCCAAGCAGGCGCTTGGTGGGCGTGTGAGGCTCAGACAGGTCTGATGCTCCTCTATAGAGAGAGCTGATGGCCATAGAATGTCGAATGCGTGCGATATGGATCAGGTGCGCAAGTATGGATCTAATGGTCTGAAGGGTTGGCATTGACGTGTGGCTCAGATGTACCGAGGATCTGATTGGACCGTTATGAGCAGGGCATGGAAGAACGGGCTATAGTTCAGATCTTGCAGAAAGAGGTCCCCATCCGACGGACATGGGGGGTCTGGAAGAACATAACGCTGAGCGAGCTTCGATTGGATGGATCAAGCGCTCCTCCATTCTGATCGACTCGTTGAAGATCTCAATACCTTCATGAAGATGCTCCATATCTACTGAGGTGCTCATATGGATCAATGAATGAGTGGATGACGATCTGGAGCTCGAGTTCCTAGAGCAACTCCATCTATACCGTCAAGGCTCGATTCGAGCTTCATGAGCTTTCCTGGACCTGCAAGAGATAACGTAGCTCAAAGACAATGCCTTAGCCAGTGGTTATTGCTGCTAAAAATGAAACAAGCGAGGGGAGAATGGAAGTTTGGTTCTCGACGAAGACAGTGGAGGAAAATGATCCTAATCCTGCTCCAGTGAGCGAATCCAGGGGGAACATATTACGTTGAAAGATGGAGGGTGAGCAGGGGATGTAAATCAGAGCAGATAAATGGTTGATACGGGGCTCTGTCCCAATGGTTGGAGCTAGAAGAATGCGGTAGAGATGATGAACAAAATCGAAATGGAAGGGGAAATGCGGAGGGAATAATGGCTACCTGAAGTTCCTGATGAGATCAACAACTTCATGTGAGGGTGTAAGTGGGGTCTTGGCCTTGACTCCAATGCAGAAGGCAGAGGAGGCTGCACGCGGTGGAGTTGCTCCGGCCTCGTATGAGCTGCGACCAATCGTCCACCAAAAATCACTCCAAAAGGGTCTCCAAAGATCCCATCACGATCCTGAAGGTGTCTAAAGAGCAAAGAGGCAACGAGGGATGAGCTATCTAGCAAGGGTGGCGGAGGAAAATATTTATAGGGGATCTCCAAGGTCAAGAAAGATCGAGGGTGCAAGTGAAACCCTATGTAGATCTAGCTTCACCTAGGGATCCACGAGAATCATGGATCCTAGGAGAAGGATCAGGAACAAGAATCGATGAAAAGATGGCCGAACCCAGGCCAGGGAAATGGGAGAAAATGGGTCTAGTGAAGCCCAGCCGAGTCTGACCTGGAAAGGGGAAGGGTTAACCCGGGTCAACGGACCCGAGTTGACCAATCAGAAAATTGGAATTTTTAAAATCAAAGAATAATAAATATACAATAGTAAATGAATTTAAAATAGAAAATGATTAAAATGAAAAATATTTATTATTTTCAAATTATTTTTCTGTGATTTTTAATTATTTTTATGAATATATATATACAGTATGGGGTATTATTTACAGGTATAGTATTCCTATATATTTTATTATTTTTACATAAATATATCCTATTTTATTATTTATTTATTTATAACATAATTTAAGGAGCATGAAATGATTTTTATTTGATTTTTACTATTTAAATAGAAGTAATAAATAAATAGGTATTGTATATAATACACACAAGTGTGGCTTTTGTACAATGAATTTATGACTTTATTTTTATTTTTATGTTTTATAATTTTATTTTATTTTTATTTTGTTGGTAGGAGCATGTACAAGTGTTGAAAATACAATATGCATAAAATATAAATTATAAATTTATATATTTACAAGTATATATACTCTATGACTATACAATGCACCCAAAAAGACAATTTTTACACCATAACTCTAAAATTTATATAACCACTATCATTTGAAAGATAATTTAATTTAGAGTTCAATAAAGATGGTTTTGTAAGAATATGAATTCATATGGAGCCGGAATTGATCTGTTAAGCTCTTATTTTGTGTCTTCTCATGAGTTGTGTTATCTACCATATGTATAACAATTTATTTTACAAAATATTTGTATTATTTAGAACACATTTTTATATGCAACATTTATTGAGGAAATAATTTGTTTTGAGGTTTTTTATTGATGAATAAATAAAAGAATGATATCTATGAATCGAAAATCTGTCTCGATAAGAATAAAGAATTGTCGTAGCATAGGAGGTAGATTTTAGTCATGCAAAATCCACACCTTCGAATATGTGGAAGTTATTTTACTTTGCAAGTATACCAACGTCGAACACAAGGACACATGCCTCTTCATCGATTGATAGAAAATTATTATTTAATTCAAGAGTGAGTACTTTCACATTTTAGGTCTTCATGCATATGCAGAATAATATACAAATGAAATAATGCAAGGTATGATGCGTGCAATTTTATTTGATTTTTTAATGCAATAAAAAGATGATGCATGAACATGATGCATGATTAAATGCAAATGGCATGCAAGTAAAAGATTATCTACAAATATGCCCTACAGAATATTAGTACAAATTATGATTTAATTTTAGAGTCAAATCAAGCATCAAAACCAAGAACAAGTATCTATTAATGGCAAGGATTTATAGAGCAAAAGATACCATATGTCATCAAAATTCATCACATTTAATTTAGTGTCAAATCAAGAATTTAAACATGCCACTAGGTACAGAATCAAATAAGATTTAAAATGACAATGAAATCATGCAATTCAAACTTAAAATGATCAAGATATTAAAGAAATAATGTAGGGGCATAAATGTAAGAAAAATGCAACTAAAATAAAGATAAATATTCACAAATAAGTCCCTGGAGAGACCTATTTGTAAATAGCAAAACCCAGAGGGGACCAATTGCAATTTGTCTTTTTGTGCACAGGGGCATATTTGCAAATAATGAGACATGGTTGGACATCCCTATAAATTACCCTTGGCGGTTCGTACTAAGATGCATAGCGAGGAATGCGCTTGGAGGACCTACATGTTATATCTGAAAATTCCCAGGTCATCAATGCTATTTACCCAGCCCCTCCCATGCTGAGCACACGAGGGGCCAGGTTTGGGAGGTAGCCTAGGTTCAGGCCATGTGGTATATTATGATGGCTCAGTGTACAGCTCGGTGTACCCGAGCCTGGAGGTTCGTACTAAGATGCGTAGAGTTATAAGGACCGTCCAATGTTATAGATCGAGCGTTATATGTACTCCCTTCTTCCTCCTCTACCGCTGCAGGATGGGCAGTAATTTCTGGGCTCTTGCAAACTCTCATTTCCTCCACCTCGCTCTTGCATCCTCTTGGTAGGTCATGTTAGCTTGCTGTAGGGTTGGCGAAGGATATGGAGATAAGACGGAGCTCCATTGTCATCTGAAGACCCAGAGCATGATGTGGTCGTCGGAGGTAAGCTCGAGATCAGAGATGGGGACGAGCTCTGGCCATTGATACGATGAAATCCTGCATTTATTAGTCCCAAGCCACGGTCGTGCATGCATATGAAGTGAGGTGAGGTGGAGTCCCATGGAGGTGGAGGAGCGGGGGACCAGAGTTCCTTCTCTAGTGAGGTGAATAAGGAGATGGGGTGGATGTAAACATGCCGTGAGGAAGGGAAGAGGGTGCGTTGAGGGGTCAACGAGGATGTTGGTGTCGTGGCGGAGCTTGTGAGGTGGTCAAGTGATGATGAGAGTGGATGTAGACAATGGGATAATTCAAATAAATTCAAGAAATAGGATAGTGAGGTACTTGGAGAATCAAAGAGGAAGTAAGGCAGACAGGGGCTTGGGGTGAGATCCCCTAGGGAATCTCCGATCATCACACAACTCGCGTAGCCACAGCGGGGTGCGCAACGGGCCAGAGTCGCCGCAACATGATCATGGACCATGGGTCTACACTTGGGCCCTTGTTAATATTGAATAATTAACCCTTATTTTCCAAAAATAAAAGAATAAAGAGAAAAAAGAAGGATTATTTAGAATAAATACATAGTGACCCAAACCCCGAGAGAAGGTCAAATCACGGCTTGATGGACAAGGAATATAAGTAGGGAGAGATAGGATATATTGTAGATAATACCTACGTAAATAAACATTTATATTTATTTTACATTTTGTGAGTACCATATTATTTTTTGAACACTTATATATAGCCTTAATAATAAAATAAGAGTAAAATAAAAATCACAAAACACAAAATAAAATAAAAATAAAATCTAGAAGTCATTGTACAATAGCCACGTGCGTGTATATTGTATACATTACCTATTTATTTAGTACTTTTATCCAAATTGTAAAAATCAAATAAAAATCATTTTATATTCCTCAAATTATTTTGTAAATAAATAAAATATAAAATAAAACTTATTTTGGTAAAAACAATAAAATAAAATACATGTATATAATATATAGGTATATTATACCTATGTATAATACATTATACTATATATACCATATATATATTTTTCATAAAAATAATTAAAATCATAGAAAAATAGTTTGAAAAATAAAAAAATTATTCATTTTATTTTAAAATTATTTTTTATTTTTATTTAATATTCTTTCATTTTGTAAATTCATAAATTCCCATTGCTTAGTCGAGGATTGTTGGCCACAATCAACCTCCTCCCCCAACTGATCCGACTCGCCCCCTTCGTCGGACCTGACTTCTCCTCTTTTTCCCAGTCGGATCCGATCACCAATAGCCTTGATTTTTGTGTACAACACTCTCCTAGGATCTGTGATCCTCATGGATCCCTAGGCACAACCGGATCGCCCTAGGGTTTCGAGCGCCACTCCTATCTTTCTGGAACCCTAGGTGCCTTTATAAGATATCTCTATTAGAAAGTAAATGAACATACATTTGAAACGAGATATTATATGTATTTATACAATTTTTATTGAATTATGTATATATTTTTAGTTTATTGCCTTTAATATTCAATTTTTATTTTGTTTTTGATTTATTATGTAAAATGTAGTAAAATATACTATAGGTAATTTTTGTAGATTTTTTAGAGGTGTTTTTATTTCTTATTTGTTTTATGAGTTTGTTATATTTCTTAGGTGTTTTTAGGAATTATTTAATACTAGAAAATATTTTATTTTTTTAAAATATGATTTTATACTATATATATAGTAGAATAAATTATATTTATATATATTCTTGTTTTATTTTTATATTTTGTATTTTATTTATTATGTAATAATATTATAGTATTTTGTATATTGTAGTAGGGGTATAGATGTAATTAATTGAAAATACAAAGCGCTTGTGAAATATGCGAAAGCTATAGGAGCTCTCACGTAAAAGCACTATTGAAGCATGTGCAGATCACGTGTTTGAGTTGCTCAATCTGGACCTGTATGCGAAAAGAAAAAAGCATCGGGGGACTTATTAGCAATTTTGCCAAAATAAAAAAACTTTTGTGCACATACGAATGACGGAAAGCGGTGAGTCAACAGAGGTTTCGTGCTCGACACGTTGTGCATTGTAGTCCACTCGATTACATCTCGATCGAGCGGCTCTGCTTCAATGTGGAATCTAGGGGTTGTGTTTTCCCCAATTCAAAGAAGGCGATGACGTGTCTTAGATACTTCGAATCGATGGGGAAAGAGCCCATGGTGATGTTCGTGGCTTCATTGGTCTCCTACAGGTGTTAGCTAAAATCCAAGGGGCTCGAGGCGATCATGGGGATGGGGAATGCACTGAAATAAGGGCGGAGGCGATTAGGTGTGGGAGGATGCACGGAGAAGGCAGGATGAGATGGAGTCGGAAGTGGTTCGCAGAAGGGAATGGGAGAAGAAGGATCAGCTCAGGGGAAACTAACCTGGATGTGCGGAAGACAAAGGTGTTCGTATGGGAACCTAGAGCGGCAGCTCCATAAGCTGTGGCCTCGAACACGACGGTGAGAGCGCTGAGGCTTGTCGCGCGATGATAGGTAACCATTGATACATGAAACATCGTTGGTGATGTAGTAACAAACACCATCAATATTGCTATTTCAAGGATAAAAACATTTAGCAAAAAATAATATTTATTGTTACTAGTTAACAACATATCAATTAAATCACAAAATTTGTTTTTATGACCCATTTTGTAATAAATAGAACAATAATTGTAAAGTAATTTTTTGAAAAAACATAACAAATGATGGTTTTTATATGATTCGTTGCCACCACTATATTAACGAATATGATATTCCTTGTGAATTTTTAGATACAAAGATCAACTTACTCATTTTGAGAAAACTTAACAAATGTTTTTGAGGAAGATTTTAGTGTAAAATATATTTTTTATTATATATAACGGATAGTTCAACGTAGTCGTTGTGAATATTTCATTAAGCTACTCGGTATGAACAATAAATTAACATAAATTACATTTTACATCCTTTTATTAATCCAATAGCATGTCACGTCATGCAAAAAAATTAATTTTTAATGTTAGACATCACTATCATTCCATTACTTAACTTACAATATAAGTTGACCAATGTTTTAACAATCAATAAGTGTAATTTCTTTTAAAACCTAATTCCGTTATGACCATACTTTAGAATTTGAGAGCTAATTAATTTCCATTGAAATGCCAAATAATCTTAATAAAAACAAGGTGTCTAAACCGTTAGGATCTCTTAAAAACTGCTTGACGTAGGATGTCCTTACTATCCTTTTAGAAATGTAATTAATTAGAAATAAAACCTTGATCACTTAGAATGGAATTTTTTTCTAGCTTGCATTTGCAAAAGAATAATCATTCCCAAGTCTACAAAGGTATCCAAAATCTTACATCCTACGTAAGTGTTAATGTGTTGTGTTACCTAGGCCACCATCAGAGATGCAAACGGACGGATACGGATACGGATATAGATTTTACCATATTCTTGTCTGTTTTTGAATACGGATACGGGTGTGGATACGGATATTGACGGATATTAAAACTACCTTACCATATCTTTAAAAAACGGATACGGATGTAAAACGAATAATGATCGCATACAAGTAATATCAGAAATACTCTATAGAATCGACTTAAATATATACGAATTGGATGGAAAACACATGATATAAATTTACTAAAATGTGTTTGTATAACAAAAATTATACAATAAATATGGTAAAAGAAGGTACGGAATTATGGTATATAGAGTTAAAAATAAATCTATTATCATATTTATATATGAAAACAGATATACGGATACGGATACGGATGCTTGCTGATATCTAAACGACATCCATATCTGTATCCATTTTGAAATGGATACGAATGCGGATGTCAAAATCTGTATGAAATGGATACGGTAACACGATTGGATACGGATATATCCGTAACCGTTTGCATCCTAATAACATTAATTGTTTAAGAGTTCATCCATCGAACATTGTTGCATTGATTGTTTAAGAGTTCATGTAACGGTTGCATCTCTGGTCATGATAAGCGATATCTTTTGACAACCGTCATTAACAAACAACTAAGCAGTCATATCTTTAATTTGATTGGACATTTTCCTTTTTCTGCAGTGTTGTCCTACTCTTTGTTTGACCCTCTGTGTTTCATTTTGAACTTATAGTAGGTATGTGATATCATGGATTTCCTTATAGTAGGTCTGTGATAGATGGTATTCTTCTTCCTTTGGCTTCTTTTTAAGAACAAACATGAAAATCAGGTTCTGTTATATAAAAAGATAACAGCCTCAATAAAAGTATGTTATTTTCGTAACATAAATAGAAACCCATAGAATCACTTGATGTGTTACTGTCATTTTGTTAAACGCGTCTTTTCCTCAATCAAACTCAAGGATCGGTTGGGGACATTTTAAACGCAAATCCTAATCCAAGAAAGAACAGGATTGATTGAGTGGAGATTTATCACCGTGGCACATATAAAATTAAAACCAATAGAATCACTTGATGTGTTACTGTCATTTTGTTAAACACATCTTTTCCTCAGTCTTAAAGGATCAGTTGGGGATATTTTAAATGCAAATCCTAATCCAAAAAAGAATAGAATTGAGTGGAGATTTATTACTATGGCCTATATATAATTTGTTAACAACGTCATCGGGATTAATCCCATAACCTAATATGATATGGATAGCTTCTCGGCTGACCTCATCCGCGAGATACTCCTTCGCGTCTCCGCCACCTCCATCTTGGCCTCCGCACGCCGCGTCTGCAGGTCTTGGAGGGCCGTCATCGACGACGACCCGTCATTCGCTCGCCACCAACTCCCCTTCTCCACCCCCGGTTACCTCCTCCACCACTTCAATCCTTCAGAGGAGTTGTCTCTCTTCACACACATCTCTCCAACCAACCACCCGAATCCAAGGGAAGAGCTCCCATCGTCCGGACACGTCTCCGGAGACTGTTCCGTCGCGCAGTCCTGCCACGGCCTCCTCCTCACGGTCTCCGGCGAAGAGAGGCTTCCTGCGTACCTGTGCAACCCACTCCTCGACGAGTGGACACCGCTGCCGCCGGACGACTCGGAAACGGAGATCATCCGTTATCTTGACGGGGGGAAAGTACCTTGCCACAGCGGGTTCGGCTTCGATGCTTCGACCGAGAAGTATAAGATCTTCCGGATGCGGTACCAGGGGAACAACATCCGGGAAGCCAACTTGGTGTGCGAGGTCTGCACTGTTGGTGGAGGACAACCTCCCACCGGTTGGAGGAGGTCAGAGGCGGAAGTTGGCCGATTTATTCTCCGACAAGGTGGGGGGGTCCTCGTTGACGGTAAACTCCATTGGCCTGTCGATCATCACTGCCAATCGTTGACGTCGGGTTGCCCCATCGTCTCTCTCGACGTAGGAACGGAGAGCGTCGCAGTGGTCCGAGGCCCTCCCAATGTGTTCGTCACGTCGGTCTACTCCATGCGAGGATGCCTTTCGGTGAAAGGGTGCAAGCTTGACAGCACAATGGAGGAGATCTGGGTGATGAAGGAGTACGGGAAGGTCGAGTCTTGGACGGAAGAGTGCAATGCTACCGCGGTGTGTCTTGGTCTAACAACTCTATACGGGTTTGAGCGATGCAGATTGTTGCACTACAGTCCCAGTTTGATCTCCCTCCGACGTCGCTCCGAGAAGAAGGACGAGAACGCGTTTCATCGCAAACGGAAGAGACAAGATGGGGATGGGTGCTAACAGGAAGGAAGACTTTCCAAGACCCATCATCTGTCACTTTTTTTCTTTCTACCTGTTATTTTTCATGCACAAACTTTGTGGACTTAATCAGCAATTTGGTGGATTGAAACACAAATTTTGTGTACATCTATAAATGGTAGAAATAAATCATTTTTGTTTAAATGATTCAAGTGTTTGAGTTCTAAGGACATCAATTGTTTGTGGCCATAAACATGGTGATCATGCCATCTATTGTGACCTTAATGTGTAAAACATCTTGTTATGGAAGTGGTTCGGATGTGGGTCCGATATGGCTATTAATTTTCATATCTATACTCGCTTCATGTATATCGAATACGATTACGCTTCATCTATATATATATATATATCATTTTGTATTCATGTATTCAGATCTGAAGAATCTGAATCTTTTGGTTGTTACCATATCAATATCGATATTCATAATTTTTTTACAAATGATATCCATATTCCATTCATATTCGATCAATATTCGAATATGTATATCATAGTTAGTATTTTTTGAATGTGGTAAGCGTATATTCAGATATGTCAATATCCATTTTCATCCTTACGAAGGGTCAGATCACATAAATATTCAATTTCCCAAATGTCATGAATCATATTTTGCATAAGGAGGTTCATGAGGCGATCATCATGCACTGCAATAAAACTGATAAATGATAATGGATGCTTTGAATATTCGTTGTTATATATTCTGATGCTAAATATAATTAAGTTGTCCCTCAAATTAATAAATTTCGGATGCTATGCTGTCAGGTTGGAATCTGACAGTTTGCAATCATTAGAAGATATAATAGAGGCATATGCGCAATTTCGAGAAAGTTGAACGAGAATCAACATAAAAATATTACTGGAAATTCGAAAAAGCTGTTTATTTCATGAAATATAGAACATGTTTTGTGGAACAAATAATGGGGAGTTTCCACAATATTGAATATAGCGGAAGTGTGGAACAAAACCTAAGGTGGATAACAAACACTAAACCAAACGAACAAAATGAGCATGAAAATCAGGACAACAATTCCAAATTATACGGATATTTTTAATGTGAAACCTAAAAATAATGATGTAAAAATCATGTGAACCAACACGACTCAAATCACTCTATTATAACAATGAAAAAGGTTCTCCAACAAAGGTTTCACAAAGTTCAACCCCTTAAGTAGGTATGACAACCAAAATAATTCTACCTATTCATATCGAAATTAATTAAATATGTATGATGATTTGATATTTTAAAAAACCACAATCTATCGGCACTTGAGGTGTCGATTTGGTGCACACTGAAATCGACACATGTAGTGCCCAAATCGACATCTGAGGTGCTGATTTGGCGCAGAGCCAGGCTAAGACCCCTCCCCCCTTTCTCCCCCTCCCTTCCCTTTTATGCCCATCCCTCCTCTTTTCCCCTTGAATACTTCAAAATTGCTATTTAATCTTTGTCAATTACCACCACGACCTTTGAAACAACATAATTCCCCCTTCAACCTTGTAAACTTACTCCATCTTACCACATAGACCATGCTGTTAATTTGAGCCTGTTTGGGTTAAATGACTTGGGTTAAATCGAGTTAATCAAACCCTAGCTTATCCAATGGTATTTTTTTACCCTCTCTCATCCTTCTTATTTGCCCTCCTTCTTCTCTCCCCGTCCGTTGCACGCTCCATGAACACATACACTCCCTTCTCCACGTTCGCCCTCAGATTCAATGAGACCAACACCAACTCCTCCCTCTACCACCTCGTCATCACTTACCTATCATCCGCCAACGTCTGGACCACCAATCGTGCCTCCCCCGTCTCCAACAACGACCCCTTTGTCTTAGACTCAAACGACAATGTCTTCCTCCTCTCCTCCCCCACCAACTCCTACGTATGGTCCACCAACACCTCTGGAAAATCGGCCACATCCATGCAGCTCAGGGATGATGGCAACTGCATCATCCTCGGCCCCAAGGGACACCTTCTCTGCAGAGCTTTGACCACCCCACCAACACGTTATTCTCTTAGCAGACTCTCATGTCGAAGATGACCCTTATCAGCGAATCCAACGACAACAACCTGACCTTCCACCTCGCGATCAACTCCGACGATTGATGAATCTCCATTTCATCATCTTTATTTTACTATTTTAGCCTAAAAACCCTAGTAAATGTGGGTAAATAGCCTCAATTCGTTTTTTCATTCATGCATCATTGTGCAAATATTGTATAAAATACTGTTTTTAAATGCCAAATTATAGAATAAAGAAAAGAAAAAGAAAAAGAATAAAATATCAAAGAGATTTTATGACTTTAAACCTCGAGACCGAGGCATCTCAATGATTGGGTCAACAAGGAATAAAGTAGGGGGAGATAAGGGCCAAAACCAACAAAAATACCTTTTATTTTATTCATTTTATGCATTTTTGGGACCTATATTTAGTTCCACATTTTACACATCAAATAAAGAAACTTTGAACATGAAAGTTGTAGATAACAAAACATAGAAAAATACAAAATTGATTTCAAACAAAAATAATGTATACATAAAAAGATATGATCTGAGTAAATTCCCAAAATACCAACTTCCCATACCCATATCTCTCAAATAAAAACTCAAAACATATCAAAATCACCTTTAACTTTATATAACTTTTAATACGATATTTAATGAAGGTGTCTTCATATTTTTTAGAGTTATGGTGTGAAAGTTAGGTTTTGGACCCCTATTGTATAGTTATACCGATTAAAATATTAATTTTATTTATTATTCATTGTTTTATATTTTATATTTTTATGATTTTTAAATATTATTTATAATATATGTGCATATTAAAATATGAATAAAACACTAAATAAAACATTAAAAGAAAACCTATAGATAAAATACATATAACTATACCTATATACTTGATATACCTATTTATTTAATTGTATATACTAAATCTGAAAAATAATATATATATGTTTATAAAATAAGTTATAAATATATAAAATAATAAACTTTATTAATAAAATAAAAAATACAAATAAAAATAAAAGATTAAAATACATAAATGAATATACATATATATAACCCTCAAAAAGTAACTTATAATTACAAACCTCAAGAAAATAAATAAAAATCATAATAAAATAATTCAGAAAATAATAGAATATTTATTATTTTATAACCTAAAATTAATAGAATCATTTATTATTATCAATTTTATAAATATTTTTTCATGGGATTTTTCTGGTTGGTCCACAGATCTTCCCTTTGGTTGACCTTGGTCAACTCTCTGACCGAGGTATGCACTTTGTTAGAACGTCGTTTTTGCCTGTTTTTGCAGATTTTTCGAGGTCAAACCTTGCACCATTTCATGATGCACTCTTCTGCACTTTTTCTCCCCCCATTCATCGATGATACACACCTAGGGCTTACATTGGGGATTGCATCGTCGATACGCCTGATCTCCTTCGTTTTTTGATCCCGTTTAGTCAGTTGTACATAGCCCACACGTGGACCTTCTCCGAATTTTCGAGTTCCGTTGGCCCACCTTTTCCTTTCCTTCTTGCACCTAAATGGTGTAGTATGATGACAACATCTCTACCGTGCCCCTAGGTTGATTGAAGGAGTCGGCCAACGGCGATCTCCACATCTCCGACGAAGGCTCGCCATCGAGGTTCATACCTCTGATCTTTCGGTCATTGAGGTAGCATGTTCTTTATTTTTCATGCGTTTTAAGATTTACCAAACCCTAAGCATCCTTCTCGCCTTTTTCCCTTCGCTTGTTACCCGTTTGATCACCCTTAACCACTCCTCATCGGAGCTTGCTCCCGTGAGCTGCCATATCGCCTCCACCGCTTCATTTTGCCCCGCTGTGGGGTCGAGGCACTTTGCCCTCGACCCCATAAAACGTTTTGCAGTTCCAAGAACATCAGAGGCACTTGGGGCTTGTTTTGGAGCTTCGTCGTGGTTCCTGGAGCTCTCCTTCTCCGTCGGCCTTGCGCGCGTCCTCCGGCCATCGCCAGAGCTTTTTAGAGCCACCAGCACGTAGAGGTGGACCAGTGGATCATCCCCAACCATTTTGGAGAGTGAAGGAGCACCGTAGGTGGTGGATCGGGCCCGATGAATTTCGCCTCGCTGGGGCTGGTTCCCACTTCGTTCACCACCCTTCTGCGTCGTTGATCTGACTGTGTTCTTCAGGGTGTACAATAGCCATTGGATCTCTGCAGGCCAAATAGCCGTTGGATCTCTGCAGGCCAGCACCATCGATCATCTCGTGGAAATCTAATCGTGGCCGTCCGAGCCGAACCATCATCGTCACATCTGCGCGTGCTACGTGGATTAGTAAAGGCACCTCCACTGTTCGATCGCGCCTAAGGGTGGGCATTTCACATCCTTGCCAAGAATATTTTTGTTATTTATTTATAAACATTCAAACTTTCATCTGCCTTTACTATACTTTGTAATATTTACGGTTTTCTCCCTAAGCTTTGAATATTTACGTCTTGGTCCTAGCTACGTCACCTCACGTGACGCATCACGTGAGGTGGAGATTTTGCAACAGGTCCCTTGGGGTATTTTGTATTTCTAATTAGTCCTCAATCTTTTTTAATTCAATGTTAAATTTTTGTGGAGATTGCAAACATGCCCTCAAAGATTTTGGTAATTGCGTTCAGGCCCCTGCCAACGTGGGTGACGTGCTTGTACACGTGAGTTTGTCTATAGAGAGGCCCTCACGGGTCTCGGATTTTTTATTGGGTCATGATATTTGGATATCTAATTATATATTTTTGGAGAAATTGCACTTCAACCCCTGGAGTTTTTGTTATTTACCTTTATACCCTTACTAGTAGTGTAGTTTCTCTTTGTTGTATCTATTTATTACATACATCTATTTACTTTGAAAAAATCTCAACAAATAGACATAGCTTCCTGTTGACTGTTGTTCCATGTCATACTTTTAGATTGAAATTTTGAAGCTATTTATTATTTATAAAAAATAAAAAATGTCTCTTTTTGTCGTTGTTTACAAAAGTAAATACATAAAAAATACAAAAAAATTTTGAAAAAAAATCCAAAAAAATATATACTTTGTATTTATTTAATTATTTTACAACTTTATACCAATAATCACTAAAAAAATATAAAAGAAAACTCATAAAAATAGAAAAACCCTTGAAACATTTATAAAAATACAAAAATTCTTAAAAAACCCAAAAATCTATTTTATATTCCTGAATTCTTTATATGTTATTATATTTATATAAAAATTATTTTGGAGAATTTTCGATACTGTTTTATAATTTTAATATCCAATTTAATTTCATTTATTTATTTTATTCCCTGTTTTAGGGTATTTTTGACTTTAAAAATTAGCAAAATTTCTTAAAAATTCATAAAAATAGCAAAACATTATTTAAAACCCAAAAATATTTCATTCTATTATTTTTAATTATTTTTATGACCTATTATATCTATTATAGCCTATATTTTATATATCCTATATATAGTTATATATCGATATTATAAGAAAAAGAAAATATAAAAATATAAAATATAAAAAGAAACTATAAAAATAGAAAATTAAAAATCAAAATATAAAAATATAAAATCAAAATAAAATAAAAAAATATATAAAATTAAAAGTCACAAAAATAGCACTTATATAGACAAATACATCACAATTACCTTTGTGCATTAATCATCTTGCTTGTTCTATGTGTTCGACACTCTACACATACTTGCACACTATACACATCTTTATTGTAGAGTTATAATAAATTTTAATTCCCCATTGCTTTTTATTGCTTAATTATCATTGTGGGTTAATTGTTGTTTGAAGTAGGGTTTCGTGTAAGGTCAACTCAACGATTGTTAATTCACCTTGTGAATTAACACGACCTCCGCAAAATCCTCTTCAACAACGACATCATCCTCAAAGCCATATTCCACTCCCCGCAGCCTTATTGGTCGATGTGGAACGAGAAAAGTATCATTAACGATGCATGTCTGGGTGAAGTTGCCTCTACAATGATCTCCGCCAACTCGTGGAGATTCTTTGACAAGAAGGGTACCCTTCTCGTGTAATTGGTAATTCAAACCTCCGACAATCAAAATTCTACATGGGCCGTCATCCTTGACAATGGTGGGTGATGAATCTCCATTTCATCATCTTTATTCTATCATTTTGACCTTAAAAACCCTAGTACATGCATGTGAATAGCCTAATTCATGCATTTTATCATTCATACATCATGGTGTAAATAGTATATAAAATATAGTTTTTAATGCCAAAATTATAGAATAAAGAAAATAAAAGAAAAATAATAAAATATTGAAAATATTTTATGACCCTAAACCCCGAGACATAAGCATCTCGATGACTAGGTTAACAAGGAATAAAGTAGGGGGAGATAAGAGTCAAAATCCAATAAAAATCCCTAATTATTTTATTCATTTTCCATCATTTTT
This sequence comes from Ottelia alismoides, assembly GCA_037367405.1. Classification (NCBI taxonomy): domain Eukaryota; kingdom Viridiplantae; phylum Streptophyta; class Magnoliopsida; order Alismatales; family Hydrocharitaceae; genus Ottelia; species Ottelia alismoides. The sequence goes on from JAZKJV010008703.1 coordinate 148,819, forward strand.
GAGACCTATTCTTAGTTCCACATTTTACACCTCAAATAAAGAAACTTTGTACATGAAAGTTGTAGATAATAAAGTATAGAAAATAAAAATTGATTTCATGCAAAAATAATATATAGTATACAAACTACAATCTAAATAAGAATCCAAAACTCCAACTTCCCAGACCCATATCTCTCAAAAAATCCAAAATATATCAAAATCACCTGTAATTGTATATAACTTTTAAAGCTATTTAATGAAGATGGTTTCATATTTTTTAGAGTTACGGTCCTTAAAGTTAGGTTTTGGACCCTTATTGTATAGTTATACTGATTAAAATATTCATTTTTTATTATTCATTATTTTTATTATTTAATATTTTTATAATTATATAAATAGTATTTATAACATATGTATATATTAAAATAGGAATAAAACACTAAATAAATCACTAAAATAAAATATGTATAGGAAACACATAGGTATAACTAATCCTGTTTAAGTAATATACCTATTTATTTAATTATATATATCATATCAAAAAATAAAATAAAAATATATTTAAGTTTATAAAAATAAGTTATAAATATATAAAATAATAAACTAAATTAATAAATTTTAAAATACAAAATAAAATAAAAGATTAAAATATATAGATGAATATGCCTATATATAGTCCTTAAGAAGTAAATTGTTATTCTAGATCTCGAAAAAATAAATAAAAATTATAATAAAATACTTTATAAAATAATAAATATTTTTATTTTTATAATATAAAATTAATAAAATCATTTCATATTTTTAATCGATTTTATAAATAGTTTTTCTAGGGATTTTTCTAGTTGGTCCACGTGGACCAACCAGATCCCCCGTTGGTTGACGTCACCCTGCACTTTGTCAGAACTGATTTTTTACCCGCTTTCGACCATTTTTTGAGGCCGCCTCTTTCACTATTTGGTGTCACGGTCTTCTGCACTTTTTCTCCTCGATGATCCACCATACACGCCGGGATGTTACCTCGGGGATTGGGGCCACGATACACATGATCTCCTTTGTTCTTTGAGCCCGTTTGGTCAATTGTACATAACCCACACCTTGACCTTCTTTGAATTTTCGAATCCCATTTTGTCCATTTTCTCCCCTTCTTGTGCCCAATAGCTAGAACCTAGTGTTAGGAGGTTCGCCGGTCATCTAGGTGGATCAAAGGAGTGGTTGAGGTGGTTGATTCCACATCTCTGGTGGCTTGCCATCGTCAAGGTCAGCTTCTCAGTTCCCCGATGAGATACACCTACTTTTTCTTGCATTTCTTATCTTAGCATAGTTTTTAGGTTTAATTCTAGTGTGTATATGGAGTCTTAATTATGTCATTTAGTTGTTAATCACTTCCTCATAGTTCGTCGGAGCTGAGCTCTGGCGAACCACATCAGCCTAAAGGATATGGTAAGATCCTTAAGCACATCATAGAAGCGTGAGGATCGCATCATATGTGATCGGGTGACTAGTCGCACTAGTTGCTTCGGGCAGCGGAAATTAAAAAAATTTCATGCGATGAATCACATGATCCAACGTTTCTCAGATCGTTTCATATAAATCACAAACATGTATTAGGCTTACCTCTTGAAGCATGGTTGCGATCGAGTCTCTAAATGAAGAGACCTCCTGTCTCAAGTTCGATTCGACGGAGGAGACGCTTGCGAGCACATGGATGAGATGCATGCTTCTTGCAATCCATGTTGATGATCCAAGCAACAAATCTTCTATCTCGTCAAACGAGATACGACGTCTTCTTCACGAGAAAGGCACGTCAAAGGAGATAGAGATCCACGAGCAAATGATCGGACAACATAACGACGATGCTGCGGTGATGGAGACTCTCTCTAGGTCTTCCATGGTGGACAACCATATAAGAGAGAGAGAGAGGCGTGTAGAGAGAAAGAGAGAGAACTTTATGTTCTCATGTTGTGTTATCTAAAGAAGAGCAAAGGGGGCGCCTCCTTTTATAATATTTTGGGATCCATGGACCTCAATCCATGGACAACACAAATCCAATGGCTCACATTGATTTGTTTTCCTTTTAATGGACAATATTTTGTTGTAAAAATACAACAACAATTAATTTAATTAGATTATATATATATATAAATCAATCCTAAAATTAATTCAATCAAATATGGAGATTATGGAATGAAGACTTCCTCGTTCCATAAGTTGGTGACAATCTCATGTAATCTCATGAGATTACATTATTCCATGGAAGTCTCCAAGATTTCCAACAACACTTGTTGTAAATTATTCTACAAAAATAATTCATAATTATTTTGTGAATATTGCAATATTGTTATTGGAAAATTGTGAATCACATTCACAAACCAAAATAAAATGTAAATCACATTTTCAATTTAATGTCCAATGTGAATCCAATTCACATCAATATTTATTTAATAAATGTAAATTACAAATAGCTCTCTCTTATATATTATAAATCTTATTTATAATATATTATATATATGACAATATGGATATTGCCATCCACATTATTCATATCCATGATAATTAAATCACATTTAATCATCTTGGATCTCTATTCTCTTGTTCCCAAATAATATGAATCACAATAACGTTATTCACATATTTGATAATTAAAACACATTTAATTATCTATGATAAATCTCTGTATAATATGAATCAAATTCATATTATTCATGATAACTAAATCACATTTAATTATCAATTTTCTCAATGCTTGGATAAACATACCAATAATGAAATTATCCTGAACTCTTTCAAGGATAATGCACTTTCTCCACGAATACTTGGAGATAAGGACAGGGCGATTGTATTATTCCACATATAGTGACTTGGATATTGAGATCACATCTCAAATCCAGATCTCGGGCCTCCCATAGATGATTGATTAAATCAAGACCGCAAATCTAATATTCTCATTGCATCTGAGTCACATTCAGATCAATGTCCAACATTTGGACCAAGATCAGGTCACTTCTCCACTGAGAGGAGTCACTAAAATCTAGACTTTTCATCACTCCCTAGGAATGGAAGCGTCATGATTATACAATCGTTTATGATCACATCACCCTCAGGTATTCCCAATACATGTACATCCTGCATACTGGAAGACTCAGAATAAAACCGAAGTATTAGATCAATTTACACTGTCTACTTCAGGGTTCTATCAGTAAGTTTCTCATTTGATCACTGGGAGTCGGTATCGATCATATACTTTCCAAAAGTATATATTATACCTAGGTCTTGATCATATACTTTCCAAAAGTATATATCAAACCTATAAATTTAGTCAAGCTTCCAAAGCGAGACGATCGTGCACGTAATTTGATTCTTCCCAATATTCCATGAGTGAGCTCATGTCTTCTGGTTCAGTAAATGAACCTGTATGATACCTTTGAGAGATTGTATTACTCATATGCCCTTACATGCACACCAGCACACCAGTGTATAGACCTTGATTAGGTCATCAACCTATTGGTCTGCCAAATGTACATACTTAGACATATAGCAAGACATCTGTCTCCAGTCAGAGGATGCGTGCCTATATATATTGTGACAGCATATGACATAGGACTTTGGTTATCTCGATCTTGTTAAGTCAACTCTTTGACCTAACTTATATAACACCTCTAAATCTCTATTCCTATGTAGAGGACCTGCATCAAGAGGTCGGTTAGGTATCAGCCTTCAGAGAGAGGATTTCCATCTCCACCTCAGGCTGTAGATCATCTCTTAATAATCATTTGATGGTGCTCGATGAGTCCTCAATCTAACTCTTTAGATATTCATCCAAGCATCGGCCTCTATGATTCAATTATTGAATCAACATATGTATGATCATTAAGATGTCCATGGTACATAACCCTAATTGTACTAAGGGACCTATTATGTAAATTAATTATTTTTCATTTCAGATCAGGGAATGATATTTGCAATAACATTTATTGCATAATGATCGTTTTGGGCTCGCATGTCCAACACATCCCACCTACGCCACCATCACATCCACACTCACCCATCATAACCCCGGAACCCTCCTTTTTCTTGCTCACACTTCATTTGCAGTGTCTGGAGCTAAAGGACCCTTGGGGGTCGATTTTTTTGCGGAGGATCAATGCACCTAGAGCTCCTGCCATTTCCAATGTCTGTACCATGTCACCGGAGTTCCGGTGCCCCTTCTGAAGTGGCCATATGGTGCGGAGGAGCCTTGGCTCTATCCTGCCCCTATCCCTAACGTCCCAGATGGCCAGAAGACCTCAGGCGAGCAGATCGATGCTCGCCATCGGCAAGTTCTTGGCTGGTTCTTCCAGAGGAACTCCTGCCCGTTCGATCTCATCACTACGCTACACGCTACACCATCTGTTGGATGTATCGCACCTACACCGTTGGATCTCTTGGGGAGGTCTAATCTCAGTCGTCCAGCCGAATCGTCATCGCGCCATAAGGACATGCCACACGTCTTAGTGGATCTTCATCCACGATCCGATCGCACGCAAAGACTGGGTATTTTGCTCTATTAATCCAACTCATTTTGTAATTTATTTATGAGGTTCATTTGTTGTATCTTAAGTTTTGTAATATTTTCTTTCCAGACCCCATGTTTTATAATATTTGCATCAAGGTCCTTGGCCACATCACCTCATGTGCCTGGCACGCGTGAGGTGCATGCATTTTGTGAGGGAGACCTTATCGTTTTGTTTATTTCCTACTAGTCCAAAAAGTATTTTATGCAGTTATATATCTTTGGTATATTTGCAAACATGCCCCCTCTTTTTGATAATTACTATTAGGCCCCCGCCAGCGTGGCTCGCATGTGCGAACACGTGAGTTCACAAATTTTGTACGGAGGCCCTCACGTGTTTTTCTATTTTATATTAGTGCTTTAAAGTTTTCTTTCAGTTATAATATTTTGGTGAAATTGCACTTTAGCCCCTCGATTCCTAATATTTACAATTATACCCTTACTAGTAGTGTAGTTTCTCTTTGTTGTCTTTATTTATTTCATGCATCTATATAACTCCAAAAAAATCCAAAAAATAGACATAGCTTCATGTTGCACTTCTCTTTGGCACATAATTTTTTGCATTTTGAAGTCTTTTATTATTTATAAATAATCAAAGGTCACTTTTTGTCCATATTTGCAAAAGAAAATACATAAAAATTATAAAATATTTTTGAATTTTTTAAAAAATATATTTTATATTTATTTACTTATTTCTTAACTTCATACCAAAATTAACTAAAAAATATAAAATAAAACTCATAAAAATAGAAGACCCCTAAAATATTTATAAAAATATAAAAATCTTAAAAAATCCCAAAAATATAGCTTCTATTTCTGAATTTTATTTTATTATTATATTTATTATACAATTAATTTAGAGAATTTTTGTTACTGTTTGATATTTTTTCTCCAATTTAATTTCAGATATTTATTTTAACCCTGATTTTTGGTATTTTTACTTTAAAAATATATAAAAATTGGAAATTTTCTTAAAAATCGTAAAATTATTAAAAAACTATCAAAAATCCAAAATATCTTATTTCCTATATTTTTACTATTTTTACCTATTATATATATATATAATATTTCTCTTACCTATATTGTATATATATTCTATATAGAGCTTATTTATATTTTAAAAGAAAAAGAAAATATAAAAAAATAAAACATAAAAAGAAAATATAAAATAAAAATTAATAAATAAAAATCAAAAAATCAAAAAATCAAAATAAAAAGTTTAAAAATTTAAAACCTACAAAAGAGCACATTTATAGACAAATACGTCATGTTTAATTTTATGCATTCATTGACTCGACATATCATGCTTGTTCCCTGTGTTAGACACTCTACACATACTTGCACACTATACATATCTTTATTGTAGAGTTATAATAAATTTTAACTCCACATTGCTTTTTATTGTTTAATCATCATTGTGGGTTTATTGTTGTATGAAGTCAGGACTTTGTGCGAGATCAATTCAACGACTGTTGATTTACCTTGTGAATTGACATGACCTTCACAAAATTCGCTTCAACAACTCTCTTTGGAGATTTTTTTGATGTCAAGACGACAATGAAGGAGATCACATATCACTTAGATGCGATCCACCTCTCGATGATTTAGGGATCGCATATCAGGCAGTTGATGTGGATACTAATGTAGAATTAAATGTGGACGTTGAACCGGTAGCAGAGAGTTCTCATCTTCAGAGACTGATACATATTCCGTTAACTTTTCAGCCGTAATATGAGTCAGTTCCATGCTTTCTAGTTCAGGAACCTTGGATACCTATTTCTCCGATATTCCAAGATAACAAACGAGAACCGATGTTGTTTCAACCGACTTATCAGCCGATTCAGTTTCCATATCTAGACCAGTGTCATAAACAATCACCTCAGGGGCATTTCATCCTCAGACTCATTTGATTATTTTGAGCATCTTCAGCACCCAGAAATGGATGTGGGACATTACTTCGAGAGTCCTGATATAAATGGTCCCACTTTCGATCATTCTGTCCATTTGATCCATGAACAGAACACATATCAAAGGGAACAAATGTAAACCTTCAGAGATTTTATTGCTAGCATCGTCACAGAGAAGAGATCAGTTTCCGATTTCCTGCTTCACATGAGTCGTTGAAGGAGGATACAACTGGCAGTAGCGCAAGTGCACATTCATATTCTGATTCTCTTCATAGTGAAGGCTAAAAATCATAAAAAAAATAGAAAAAAAAAGAGAAAATCCAGAAAAAGAAATAAAGACAAGACTCCTGACTTTTCTGATGGATCTCAAGTTTCTACGCTTCATGGAGCGAGTCCCCATTTCAGAAAAAGAATTTCTTCTCCTTCTCATCCTCTGAGTGTACAGACTAACATGAAGGATGTACATACATCCTTCCTAGATGTGCTGAATCTAGGGAAGAGAGAAAAATCAAAAAAATTTTAAAAAAATCCAAGAGTTAAAATTCACGAAAGAGATGTTGTACCGAATTCAGATCAAGCTCACTCTTTCAGAGGCATTGGTCCACATTCCTCTTCTTGAGAAATGTCTGAAGCAGCATACCACACTGAAAAGGAAGAAGAGGCATAATCATTGCTCTGAGAAACATGTGTTGACCATTGCTACTTGTTGCGCCTTCTAAGAAGAAAAATAAAGATATGGGAACCTTTTGTCAGCCGTAAATTTCAGACCACGAATTCAAGCACACCTTGTTAGATAATGAATCATCAATGAACATATTAATCTTCCATCTTATCGAGACTCTTCATTTAGGGCATATGAAGTAAGCCAAAATGATTCTCCAGTTTCCTGACCGCATGATCAAGAGGCCGAAGGGTATATTCAAGGACATTTTCGTGATGATACAAGGCATGAAATTCACTGTAGATTTTGTTGTCTTGATTCTGATTCTTCACTACCTTCAGAAGAAGATGCCATTATTCTTGGTCGGCCTTTTCTGTGTGCAGCCAAGGCCGTTATTGATTATGGATCAAACAGTATCACGTTCCCTTCCAGCAGCATAGTGTCGAACTCCGAGCCGACAGAGACTGTCAGCAGATGAGTGTACTTTCAAACCATCAGATACAGAGGCATGTGGGATCGCAGTTGAGATTAAACATGAACATATCCCTTATGATTTTATAGAGACCCGAGATTTCCTCTCTTGAAAGGAAAACTTGGAGATCACATCTTTTGGTGATCCGAGTACACTTGTCTGGAGATGTGTTGATGAGTTCGCAATATTTACGTCATTGGGACAAAACCATTAGTGGCACAAACTTCGAAGGTCGACCTCGTTTCGTTTGTAGATCATGAACTCGAGCCTTTGATCATGAGACAATTGAGCCTTCTTTTCATGAAGATGCATATAAGGGCTTAGTTGATGAGGAGATTGATCAGATTGCAACATAATTTGACCTCTTTCAGAGTCTACTTCAAAGACCGTGGAGCAACTTTCAGAGGTAGGTTTTGTTCATCTTTTCAGCCATCTGGGCCGCTCCTTACCAGTCGACATAGGTCAAGGATTCTCTGATTCAGATATGGATATCTTGAGGATGACCCTGATGTCGACTTGAATCTTGTACATTCAATCATTCTCAGGTCGTGCAAGAAGGCCACTCTTCAGCTCTTGAGCTTGTACACTTTGTTCACTTTGTATATACATGTTTTTGATTTCTCCCTTCCGTTTGTCTTACACCCTTAGGTTCATCTAGAATTTTTGTTATACTTAGGATGTGCTTTATCCTAGGTATAGGGGGGTGTAGACACTGTTGTGTTCATCTCATTCTGTTTTATTACCCCTGTTGTTGCTTATACTTAGGGTGTGCTTTACCCTAAGTATGGGGTGTGATATCGCACATTTCCTCTTTTTATTGTCGTCAGTTTTTGTATTGTATGTTCTCTCACTTGTCCCTCAACTTTTGATTTTCTCCTCTATACTTAGGGATATTTTACCCTAAGTAGGGGGGACAGACCAGGCCTAAATGCTCGGGGTGCTAGAATGAGGAAGAAAAGCCAAGTCGTTGAGTGTGTACATTCTCTTGACCTCGAACATCTTCGATTTTGAGTCTGCTATCCTTAGGATTACTTGATCCTAAGTATAGAAGTTCGTTATTCTTTCAAGTCATTGTAGTATAGTATTCTTTTCAACGATATATACTTAGCCCGAGTTATGTTTTCCTTTGTCACTTCTTTGGTCACTATGAGAACATAGTTCATGCTAAGTATAGGGGGGTGTCGTATATATATTCTATATATATATATATATATGCTATATGTACTTTAGAATCCATAACTCGTACTTTATTGTATTTTTAATAATATGGCTCTTCAAAAGTAGGGTGTATATTTGGTTTTTTAAATCTGCAAGAAAATTGTAAAAATGTCTTATAAAAAACTATTTAAAATCGTATTAAAAAATATTGTAAAATACTTTAATAAAATTATTAAAAAGGTTTACTATTAAAATCATTGTAAAATCTTATATATAATCCGTATAATCTTGTATATAAAACTTGTATAAAAGCCTGTGAAAATCGAATTAATTCACTAACTTTTTAAAAAAGACACTAAAAATTTTCAAATTCAATAAAAATCAGCTAAAAAATTCCTTCAAAAATCACATAAAAATATGTCTGAAAATCTACTTATCGAAAAATTGTTGCATTCAGGAGCATTTTTCAGAACAAGTTTGATTCTTGAACCGAATAGATCTAAGTCCGAGAGATGGAGCTTGGTTTAAGCCTTAATCCACTTAATTCTAAAGGGACTTTATTATGAACTAGAATTGAGTCTCTTCAGGTCTTTTAGACTTAATTCTTTGGGTTCCATGAGACCGTGTTCGAAATGCAACTTGAGAGTATCTAAGTAGGACACTTGGTGTCATCCGTTTAACTGTTCTCCATTTGAATCAATTTTGAAGTCATGCACTCTACATTTAGCTCGACTTGCATGGGGCTTTAAAGGGCAATCCATTTCGACGGTGTGTTTCCATCCTTATCTGATGGCGGTGATGTCTTAAGATGGGTGAAATAAAGCTTCAGATGAGGGAAGGAATTGCTGACACAATTTTTCCAAGACCCCAAAAAAAGGACGGAATGAAAAGATGGTAAAGGCTGGAGATATGTAATATATATAGACTGATCCTAACCTCGAGACCATGTCAATATTGACATGATCGACAAAATAAATAAGTAGGAGAAGATAAAGATCCGAACCTATAAAAATATCAAGAAAATTAAGACCAAAAATATAAATTATCCTTTTCCCACAATGTAAATATTTCACCTATTTTATTTATTACTTAGATATTCCAAACCAAATCACTTCTTTTACAAAAGTTGATTACAAATATATATATTATTTTATAAAAATATCAGAAAAATATTTCATCACAAAAATAATTAACCACAATGAACCGTAAAAGCAACAAAAGCCGACTTCCAAGATTCATAACTATTTATAGAAAACTCCAAACGGACTAAACTCACTTTTAAACTTCGTTTTACTAGTACTACTATTTATTAAAAATATCAAAAAAATATTTGAATAAAATCGGTGAGTTTTGATGTTTAGGCCCTGTTGTACATATGTAATATATATAGAAACTTCCTAGATTTTTAATTAATTAACCGTAAATCCGATTAACTTAATTTCTTTTCTAAAAATCTTCTAAAATTATATAGAAAAATCTATATCTATATTAAAGCTGTTTTTTCCAGCTTTAGCCTTTGCAATGCCACGTGGATCATTATATGAGTTTTATTGCTATGGTGTTCGGACTCAACTATTGGCACGTGGATCTTCGTTGCCTATTCTTTGTCTTTTGCAGCGGTCGAAGCCTTCAAACTTCATCTCACCACCCATCATCCGTGGTTTACAGGAGAATGTTTTGATTTATTTATTGTTCGTATATTTGAGACCTCCTGAATGTTTGCCGTTTGCACCATGCTTTCTTGTTATTTTTACATATTGTTTGCAATGCAAAATAGTATAGTCATTGGCTAATGTCTTTAATATATTTTCCCTATAAATAGTCAATTTCAAAAAGTCGATGTTTTTCGTTTATGTTTATAAATGAAACGGTTGGCTAATGTTATTTTAAATTACTGTATTTGAAGATTATATGTATTCTCTTATCGATTGGACATTGTTTTGAAATTGTAATGGTATAGTGGTACAACATCCCGAATAGCTAGCACTTTACGTTTGTATCAGTTTCTATAATTTGTCTATAGTTTGCCACTTTAATTTAGAATATAAAATTATCATCTCTGAGATTGTTAATGGAAATTTATTTTTTATACGTGTATGGTGTTAATTTCATATTTCGTACCTATATAATTTCCAAGGTATACCATGTAGGTAAAATATCTGAGTTATTTTTTATTACAAAGGTTTAATAGAGTTGTATTATTTGCTTGCTTTGTATGCATATTTTTTATGCATCAAGTATTTATGTATCTTCAGAGTTGTTTCAAGTAATATGGTGTTTAATTCTTGATTAATTGTTTGAATTTAGTCTTTTTAAATGAATTGTACTATTTAAACTTACACCACAAATTTTCCATTTTCATGATACTAATGGAGTTTCGAATTTTTATTATACATTTTTTTGAAGGAAAAAGGGTGTCACACCGTAAAGGAAGACACCCAAAAACTTATATTCACAAGTTAAGTACAAAGGTTACAATGACCAAGACTCATATAGGAGTCTGGAATGATCTATTACATTTTCAATATAACACCTTTCCCTGCGAAATATAGTTCCATTCCTTGCCAACCAAATCGCCCACAAAACTGATGCCGCATGTTGCTTCTCAGCGATGGTGCACGTCCCGGAACGACCAATGGACTCCCAAAACTCTCTAAACCCTATTGGTGCAACAACAGGTAAACTGACCCCTGCCCAAATCTGCCTCGATGAAGAACAAATAAAAAATAGATGATTAGCATCCTCCACCTCCTCTCCACACCGCATGCATGAGCTGCTAGCCCCAAAGAGCCCGGCCCTCCGAGCGCCGGTCATCACCCGCTCTCTCCCGAACAACCAGAGAAAAACTTTCACTCTTTTAGGAATCCTCCAAGACCAGATTTGTCCTAAGCTTGGTATCGTAATTCCCGGATCAAAGACGATGGAAGCATATAAGAATTTATATGCTTTCTTCACACTAAAAGCACCATCAGCCCATCTCCAATAATTAGCTCCTTCACCATCCCTCGGCACAGGATCTAGATGTGGAGAAATCTGCGGAAGCACCGAGCACACTCCACGCCAAAAATTTGAAGGTTTCACCCTTCTGCTAGGATGCCAATCCAGGTTTCCAGTCACACCATAGATCATCCTCAGAAGCGTACAAAGTGTATCAGAACCATCACCCCATATACGAATGATCCATTTAGCCAGAAGGGCTTTGTTCATCGCCTCAAGGTTTAAAACTCCCAAACCACCATCGGCCTTGGTCAGCGTCACAACCCCCCAAGAAACAAGTGGAGTGCCAGCCCAAAAAAATTTACGCATAAGAGTCTCCAATCGTCCTCGAATCCCAATCGGGAGCAAGCGAGAAGATAGAAAAAAGACAGGGATCGCACATAGTACCGACCTCAAGAGCACCAAACATCCACCTCGTGATAAGCAGGAAGCACGCCATCCCGCAAGCTTGCTCTCAAGTCTCTCAACCACAGGAGACCAGTCTGATTGCCTCAAACGACCATCCACCACAGGTAACCCTAAATAGGTGAAAGGGAGAGTCCCACGCCGCGAATGTAGGAAAGCACCACAAGCCTCGATCTCCCCCTCAGCAAGACCAAAGGGGATAAAAACTGATTTCTTCGCGTTGAGCTTCAGCCCTGACACCTTCCCAAATAGCTCCAAAACTACAGCAATTCGCTCCGCTTCATGAGAACCACCTTCCACAAATAGAACCGTGCCGTCAGCATACTACAGTAAAGGGATAGATAAACCATTTAAAGTATAACCCTTGAAGAAGTTTCCCTCCACCGCACGAGTCACCATCCTTGACAATGCATCTGCCACAATAACAAAAAGAAGGGGAGCCAGCGGGCAGCCCTGCCTAACCCCCCTTTGAGGCTGAAACCCCCCCTCTTGTCTACCATTGATTAGCACTGAGCACGAAGTTGTCGTCACACATCTCTTCATCCAGGAGATCTACTCCTCTGAGAAGCCACGTCTGGAAAGAGATGCCCAGATGAACTTCCAGCTAACACAGTCACACGCTTTGGAGAAATCAATCTTCCAAAGAAAACCATTGACCCTCCTTCTTTTCCAATCTGCAACAATTTCTGAAGCAATGACCACACCATCCATCATAAGCCTGCCAGGGACAAAAGCCGTCTGCGAATCATTGATAATGTTAATTAGAACTACACGCAGTCTATTCGCAAGCACTTTCGCAACAATGAGGTAGATGGCATTTGAAAGGGCAATAGGCTTGTAGTCCTCAATTCGATCCATCAACTCCCTATTTGGCAGGAGGAAAATTAAAGAGCGATTTAGACGATCAAAACCACGATTCTCTCCTCTCAGCTCCTCCACCACAGCCAGCACATCCTGCTCCACCAAGTCCCAGAACTCACGGAAGAAGAAAACTGGAAATCCATCTGGCCCCGGAGAGCCATCCGCATTCAATTCAAGAACAGCAGCATAAACCTCCCGAAGAGTGAATGGGGAAATCAACTGAGCCTTCTGGACCTGAGAAACCTGAGGTACCTCTCTGTCATACCAACGAACCCCACCGAGGTGGTCCCTCCTACTCATCTCCCTGAAATGCTCAACCACTGCAGTCCCGATTTCCCTTTCTCTATCAACGCGTACTCCCCTAACCTCCAAAGAGTGGATGAAATTTCATCGTCTCCTTCCATTTGCCACATCATGAAAAAATCTCATATTTGCGTTGCCCTCCCTTAGCCAAGTTTGATGCGAACGCTGTCTCCACTCAACCTCTCTTTTCTTGTCCTCCTCCAGTAACACCCTGTGATGGACCGACCTCATTAGCTTCTCCTCCTCAGAAGATCCCTGGCATCTTCAATTCTATCAAGTCTAGCCACTTCAGCTTGAGCCAGATATCTTCTCTCATTACGGCGCATTCTGAGCTCCCTACGGAATGTCATCAACATCGACCTAACCTCTTTCAAACGAGCCGCCGTATCTCTAGAAGCCGAACCACAAGAATCAACCTCTCTCCATCACTAGGCAACGCGAACCCTGAGGTCCTCCTCCAAGAGCCAAGAGCGCTCGAACCGAAAGATGCTGCCCAACTGAGTCGACTGACCAGAGTCCCAAAAGATAGGTGTATGATCAGAATGACAACGTGGCAAGGAGCTAGTACACGCCAGCGGAAAGGCATCCAGCAACTCCGTCGAACAAAGAAACCGATCCAGCCTGGATCTTGAGGAAGTATTTCGCCATGTATAACGAGAGTTCAAAGCATCAAATACCTCCAAGGAGTGCCCCTCAACAAACTCCCTGAAAGCCGACGAGCCAGGATCCAATCCTCCCCGATCCCGAGGATGATCCGAGGATAATAAGGTTACATTGAAATAACCACCAATGAGACAAGGGAGGTCCTCATACCTCGCCCGCGCCAGACTAAGCTCCTCCCAAAGCCCCGAACCAGCATGCACACCTGAAGGACCATATACTGCAGAAAAAAGGAAGCTGACACCATCGGCCCTACGCACCAGAACGACTGACAACGAGAGCTGCCCCTCCGCCGAATCCCGTAACTCCAGGGAGTCACCATTCCAGCCAACAAGGATGCCTCCTGAAGCACCAATTGAAGGGACCGCTTTGAATTCAGAAAGTCTAACCCCAGACAACGATCTCCACCGAGGAAGGTCCCACGTCTCCACCTTCGTCTCTTGCAAGAACACCACATCCGCTCTCCACTCATCTATCAAAGAACTGACAACTCGTCTCTTGTCTAGCTGCCCCAGGCCACGAACATTCCATGAGACAATCTTCATTTATCAACAACGGGGGTATCCCCCGCCAACTCCACTCGAATACATTGAGCCACTTGTTATCGCAAACTATCCACTGACCTCTTTTCCACCGACCACCTCTTTCTACAGACTCATTACTCTCCAACGAAAGCTGATCTCCCGAGGCACACTGTTCAGCACCTCCCACGGCTTCTACCAGAGTCCCTGTCCCACCGTCCACACGTCGTCGCTTTCTGGACGTAGGGGAGTATGCATCCGAGGATGGCGACCTCTCCAACCCATCCAGAGCACTTCCCCTGCCCAAATCCCTTCTCCTCACCCATTTCCCCGCACGATCCCTGCACCCCCAGCCTCCTTCCCCATGCTCCCGAAAGAAAACAAACCTCCTCCTCTGCCCGAAAGCGCAACCTCGCTTGGCTGAATCGGCATCGCGTGGTCGAGGCCAGAGTAACATGAAAAGTCAACAGCCAAAGTCACGGGCGCAGCATCTAAAGGAAAACTAGGACCAGCATTTTCCACGTCATACCCCATAATCAAATCCCTCTGCATGGAACCCCCTGGGGTCGTGCATGAAAAGTTGCCATATATCGGAAGGCGCTCCCCTGTCAAAGTAATGGACGTGTGATTTTGAAAATCCTCCAAATTTGGCACCCCCGATTTATTGCAAGAATTAACTCCTCCCATCAATGGCACCGGGAATTGCGGTGCAGCTCCCCCGGGGAGAGCAAGCGCCTCGAAACCGACGACCGCCTCCACCGCGAGGATGCCTCCTGAAGCACCGGTAATTTTTATTATACATGTATTTGCTATATGGCTAACTTGCAAGTTATACTACATATGTAAAATAGCTAGGATGTTTTCTGTAAGAAAAGTTTTATAAAGTTGCACTAGGGCTGTCCCTGAGGGTAGAGTGCAATAGTCCATGATCCATCAATTTAGGGGCTTATTTTTACATGTTCTTCAATCTTTAGTTTAGGAAAAATTAGTATTTGTCCTATTGCACTCTTATAGAATCGATTTTCGGTGAAAGAACTCACCAAAAATGGGTTCTTATATAATCAAGTTTTCGATGAAACAACTCACCGAAAAATAGGCCCTTATGGAATCAAAGGTGAACAACTCAATTTGAAAGTTCAAATTTTAATGGGATTCCATAAAGGCATATTGTTCCTTGAAAAATTGTTAAGGGCCCATTCTTTCCTTTTGCCTAGGGCCCACGGAATATCAGGGATGACACTGACTTGCACTATATATTGATGATGTATACATGTGTTCCTCTTGATCAAACATTTGTGTAGATTTGGAGATGGTTCAGATAGCATATTTTTTGTGCTTTATTCATTAAAATAAATCTTTTCAATAGAAGTAATTTATCTTAAAGTTACTGTTTGTGGGTTGTTGATGAAAGTTTACATTTTTTATACGTGTATGTTGTTAATTTCATATTTGGCACCACTATAATCTTGAAGGTATACCAAGTAGTTAAAAATATCAAGTTGTCTTATATTACATACGTTTAATGGAATTTTACTATTTTGTTATTATGTAGACATGTTTCTTATTTTGTATAAAGTATTGATGTATCTTCAAAGTTGTGTCAGGTAACATGTTTCATTCTTGATTAATTAAATAAAGAATTTTCAGGAGTACTTTTGGTCTACTTTCCTTGAATATTTCAGTATGTTTTTTTACATTTTAAAAAAATCTATCCAAATTCTCTCTTAGCTTTTTCTCAGTTCTCATTGTTTATCCGTGTAGCCTCTCTGTCGTTTGGGAAGTTCTTCTCCATGTTCATGTATTGGATTTCTGATGCAATATTTTCCTTGGAATGGATTAGAGGCTAAGGTAGCAAAGATATTGTCTCGGATTTTTTTACCATGTTAGTTATCAAACTATATAGTGTATTCTCACAAACTCTCATGTATAAAGCTAATACATATTTACGTAACTTTATTCTAAGAAAAAATACCTGCCATATTGTTAGTTTTTAATATAAACATAAAAAAGTCAATGTTTTATTTGGGAATTTCCCTAATACTTTCTATATTCAGATTTTATATATAATATTCATATATTTTTTAGATAACAACACATAGGAGACAATGTGGTATACATTACAAAACGTGATACTCTGTTGCCCCTTCATGTTTTCCCTCACAAACAACACAACTACATAAATAGTCTCCAGGCGGTGCTTATTTGATATTGATTTTGTGTTCAGTCATGTTAATACAATTGAAAATGAATCTATTGTCATTATCAAGTAGAGAAAATGTGTCTGAGTTTCTGATCATGTTAAATGAAAAAATATGTTACCTTTTCACAAGCTTTCATGGAACAAGCTAATTTACATATTTACTTGCATTTATTCTCAGGAAAAAAATTACCACATTCTCGATTTTTATATAAACATGGAAAACCCCTGTGTTTTATTTTCATATAATTTTCCAAATACTTTCTCTATGCATTTATTCACAAGATTTCTCTATTTTCTGAAGTTCGCTTAAACGTAAAAATGAGGATGCATCACGTCCTTCCTGATTTTACCTTTGTGTCTTTATTTGCCTGTCGCGAAGCGTAGGTATAGCACTAGTATAAAACTAAAACTTAGTTAAAATACCAATAAAACCAGAATCCACGAAACCACAACCTAAATTTTCCGGACCTCATAACTCGGTCGTATGAACTTCGAATTGGACAAATTCAGTCTTAAAATTCATATTATTTAATTATCTACAAAATGACATTAATTTCGCTAAAATCGGAGTTAATATGAAAAATGGAGGTTTCGGGACCGTATTGGTCTATTGTACAATGTACCATAACTTTTATTATTATTTAATATGTTAATACTCTATACATAAATTATAATAAATAAAATTTATTTATTTATTATTTATATATTTAATTATATGTAATTAAGTATTATTAAACTATTTATTTAATTATTTAACTATTAATTAAATCAATTAATCAATTACTTAATTATGTCTTAAAATTATTTAATCCTTAATTAAACAAATTATCACAACCCCGCATAATCGCGAATTGCATGAGAAACCCCGAGTAATGATTAACTCTTACATGACATAACCCTGTGTTATGTTCCGTTTAAGATGCTCGTTATATCTGACGGTTTTATTTACTATCATGCCATGCCCCCCGGAGGAAACATTCAAGGAATCCTTGTTTTGGGGATTTGTAGCGACATCTTGATCTTGAAATAGTGGATCAGGAAGAAAGACGAACTTGTCCTGTTCATTGTCAGAAGGTTTGAGTCTCATTGCTTTTCTGCTCACAGAATACTTCCATACTTGCTGCTAGTGATATTGCAGTTGTTTCCTCAGCTACTGCCTTTCTGCTCGGCGTATCTATATGCAAACTTCTATGAATATATAGCACAGAGTCTACACTACACAGAATACTCCTGCATATGCTCAGAAGCATCAAACCTCTCTTGATAGACACTCTACACCTCAACTCCCTAACAGTAAAATCCATCGGAGAAGATTCGGACGTCTCCCCATTCAGCAAACACTGATCACTAAAAGTAACCTTTTCCACCACAAAGCCACATAGAGCACTGGAATGGTGGCCTAATCCGCCACAAGCCAGCAAAACCTCATCCCCAATAGAAAGCTCAAAGATGGTCCCTTTATAAATCTTTCTCCCAATAACAAACACACCATTGAGCGAACATGCCTCCTCCCGTTGCCACCTCCTTTGCGAGCCCTGCAACCCCACCCCCAATCCCCAGTCCAACTTCCGCAACCTCCACCCCCCTCCGAAACCACACACCACGGATCGCACCTCTGCAGGTCCCCGTCGACCCACTCATCCCCGTCGAGCCTTCCACCATAGTTCCACATGCAAGATCTCCATGTTGGTTGCAGGTGCTAGCTCAAGAAGAAAAGGGTGGGATTTTTTCTATTTTGGTTTATCTCAGCCGTTAGATCGTCGATTAGTTAGATTAACCAAATCGCCTAATTAGTTAATGAAGTAAAGTAACATAATGTTATGGATGTAAGACGGCACAATTATTTAGGGTCCTCAGCGTAATTCGCGATTATACAGGATTATGAATGTTATTACGAAATTACTCAAGATTATTGATGTAAAAAATCCCTTAATTTAATTTATTAAAGTCATTAAATTATTTAATTTAGTTTGATTTAATTTAATTAATTTTTTTCTTTACTCTCTCTCTCTCTCTTCTTTCTCTTTCTTACTTTGCTAATTCCCTTTCTTTCCCCCAGTCGTTCTTCTCTTCAACCTAAATCCACCGTCGCCTTCTTCGGCGGCCAACCGACCTAACAGCCGGTCGTTGGCCGATAGGCCGGTAGGCTAACCACCTCCCAAGTTCCCTCTCCTATTTAAGGACCTCCGAGCCCCCATCATCAAAGCATCCGCCATTAGCTTCCACTTCTTCCGAGCTCCGTGAGAGAGTCTTTGATAGAGACGCGCTCCGTCGCGTTGAGAGAGGGTCAAAAGTGGATCAATGTGCGAGATCGTCGTACGCATTGGTCCCCCTCTACCGTGCACAGCCTCCGGCTTCGCCGCGCCATTGAGGTGAAGACCTCTGGATCGAAGCTCCAGTTCCACAGACGATATTCTTCTAGGTATTTGCCCGTATTTCTCATCTTCTATACCTCCACCTCACATTCTCTTCTCAATTTGATCCAATCTCCCGTAGCTATTTCTCTATGATCCATTCCATTCCAATTTGATTCCATTTAGATTCATCTCCCCATCACATCTATTCATCCCTATTCTACCATTCACACTTGATCTTCCCTCCAACCACAGCTGAGATTTCCATTCACCTTCCCTATTTCACGTGAGACCGAGGTATCGACTTCGAGTCGGTGATTAACCTGCAGGTGATCGACATCAGAAGCAACATCAGATCATCATCTTGGAGAAATTATTAATCTCGCAGGTTTTCCGTCAGTGCAAAAGACCAGATCTGGAGCTTCATCCGCACCACAACATTGGGCGATATAAGGCATCAGAGCATTGAAACTCCATCACCTGGAGACAAATCTTCAGCACCTGCAGATATTCTTCAATCGATTCCGATGTTTTTTTTTCTAAATCTGGTTTGATTGCTATAGATCAACCCATCTAGAGCCGATCAAAGGATTAGGAAGCAAAACTTTCTTTGGATCTAAGCAATCGACATCTCGAAGAAAGGTCGCCTCGCCGCCCAATTCGAGTAGTTGGAAACATTGAATCACCTGGAGATAGTCGAGCTCCTCCACAAAAATAAGCTATCACCACATTCTGCATGTGGGTAAGAACAAGCAACCTCTCCATATCCATTCAGCAGCCGTTGATCTAAATCGATCGAACAGCTCCCATCCAATTCGACGTCCAGAGGACCACCACTTAAGACAAAAAGAACCTTATGTAATCCGCACGTGAGGATCCAGATATTTTTCACGATTTTGCAATTTTACCCTCCGAAAATTTGCTAGTTCCAAGCAGATTCTGGGCAGCGATTTGCACGACTCGTGCACAAGCAAATTACAGATCAGCCCCCAGAAGTCTCCCATTACGAACAAGGCCCTGCCCTAAACCAGCTTGTGAGCACTCATGTGATCTCCTGGATATTTGCGCAAATACCCCTAATAATACTGTCTTTTTTATGCGCCCTCTATATTTCCAATTTATTACATCTATACCCCTAGAACATATATATATACCACATACAAAACTCCAAACATATTGAATAAAATACAAAAATATAAAAACTAAATAAAAATACATATAAATAATGTATAAATACTATATACAATATATAACAATATTAAAAAAGAATTAAATTAATAAAATATTTTCTTGCATTAAATAAATCATTAAAATATAAAAATATAATAAACTTTAAAAACACATAAAAAGATAAAACCCCTCGAAAAATCTAATAAAAATTATATGTAGTCTATTTTACCACATTTCATACAATAAATCAAAAACAAAACAAAAATCAAATTTCAAAACCAATAAAAAATATAAAACACTTTAAAGCTTGAAAAATTCATAACTAATTAAATAAAAATCACATAAAATGCACATCATATCTATTTAAAGATAATTACACCAACATTCTAATAAAAATAAAATAAAATCTTTTCGTACCGGCTACTATTTTGAAAATCCGAAATACCTCACAATTTTCACTAAAAAACAAATTTTTCACCTTAAAAAGAAATCAAAATCCATTAAAATCATCAAAATCCTTAAAAATCTATAAAAAATAGTAAAACAAAATTACAAAATAAAAAATAAAAATAAAAAATAAAACCCAAAAAAACATCAAACATTTTCTAAAATAAAATTCATAACAACAATATAAAATTCATTAAAAATCAAATAAAAATCCAGAAAAATCTTTAAAATAAAAAATTAGAAAGCGCATAAAACCTTAATTGTCTACCGTTTGACCCTAGTTTCCAACAGTTTGCCTCCCTGAGTTCGACATTCCCATACTTTATCGCTATACATCAAAGTTTATGAGTATAAATAAAATAAATAAAAAAGATTTAACTCAAAATTAATCTTTTCTGATAAAACTCACATGGTTGATACAACGACCGAAATTTTATTCTTTGACTCTTTTATAGGATTCAGAAGATAGACTAGGTAGTCAATTTTTCAGTATGAGACGCATACAAGTGGAAACATTTGTCTTCTTCTAAGGAGGGAAGTGCATCCCAACCCGTTCAGTGATGCTGATCTCTAAAGACAGGAGAGTGTTTGCAATAATGCTTCAAAAGAGGGATAGTCTACTGGCTCATGAGGAAAAACTCCTTATGTAAATGCTATTGTAAATAGTATTTCAAAAAAAGCAAAGAAGCAAACACTCTAAAAAAGTGGACAGGCCTGGTTGAAAATAAAAAGCTTGCCAGAGTATATATATTTGTATATTCAATAAGCAAGCTTGAGCTTCAAAGTCAAATTATGTGAGCCTACAGCTGGATGACTTGATTACATTGGTCATGCATCCTAGGATAGGTAGCTACATTGGCTACCATTCATTCTTCTCTTCATCCCCTCCTCTTGAGCTAATTTCCCCTTGAACTTAGAAGGGAATACCCCGTTCCTGGAGGAAGGAGTTGATGGATTGGGGAATCACTGGGTTGTCATGTTGGAGAAGCCAATCTCTTTGTCATTTCAGTTGGGGAGAGCCACTATCACATACACTATACGAGTCAGATTCATAGTCGTAAGGGTTTGTGAAGTATTCTGACCTAACTATTGAGGGGACTTGAGCAAAGTTTTGGGATTCTCGAAGGTTGTTGGATTTCAAATCTGTTTTCCATTAAGGTTCCGCCTGCACTAAAATTTCAAAGGCCCGACTTAAGCTCCAAACTTTGATTTTGTGAAGACAAGTTTGAGAATTAAACTTAATCTTATTTCTTACCTTTTCTTTTCGTTTGATTTTATTTTCTGTACGTATTGCATAAGTGATTGCTTGAGACTAGCAAAGGCAAGTATAGGAGGGATGATGAATCTCTATTTCATCATCTTTATTCTATCATTTTGGCCTTAAAAACCGGAGTAAGTGTGTGTAAATACCCTTAATTCATGCATTTTAGCATCCATGCATTATTATGTAAATAATGTATAAAATATTATTTTTAATACTAAAATAATAGAACAAAGAAAAGAAAAGAAAAAGAATAAAAAATATCACAGATATTTTATAATCCGAAACCCTGAAACCTAGGCATCTCGATGACTAGATCAATAAGGAATAAAGTAGGGAGAGATAAGGGTCTAAAATACAATATAAACACTTTTATTAATTCATATATTATTCATTTTTGGGACCTAATTTTAGTCTTGCTTTTTATACCTCAAATAAATTAAGAATCTTTGAACATGAAATTTGTACATAATTAAACATAGAAAAATGCAAAATTGAGTTTACATAAAAATAATATACAATGTACAAAATATAGCCTAAATAAGATTCCAAAATCCCAACTTTCCAGACCCATATCTCTCAAATAAAAATTCAAAATGTATCAAAATCACTTTAATTGTATATAACTTTTAGTGAGATATTTAATGACGGTGGTTTCATATTTTTTGGAATTAAGGTGTGAAATTTAGGTTTTGGACCCCTATTGTATAGTTTACCCGATTAAAGTATTCATTTTATTTATTTTTCATTATTTTTATAATTTTATATATTTATAATTTTGTAAATATTATTTATAATATTTTACATATTTAAAAAGAATAAAAACCTAAAGAAAGCACTAAATTAAAATTTGTATATAAAATACATAGATGAATCGACTATAGCTATACATATACAATTAATACATCTATTTATTTAAGGTATATATTATATCATAAAAATATATTGAAGTATATAAAAATAAGTTATAAATATATGAAACAATAAAATAATAATAAAATAAAAAATACAAAATAAAAATAAAATACTTAAATATATAAATGAATATACCTATATATATCCCCTAAAAATTAACTTGTAATTCCCATGTTCTAGAAAATAATTAATAAATACTTTAAAAATATTAAATAAATTTATTTTATAACTTAAAATTAATAAAATCATTTATTAACTCTTTTTTATTTTTTATTATTTTAGGCTATATTTTTCCTTGTTGGTCCACGTGGACCAACGAGGTGCGATCTGGAGTTGACTCGGGTAAACTCTCTGGCTCGTCCTGTACACCCTGACATACCTAGCTACAACATGCTCTTCTCAATTTTTTCCCCTCGATACACCAATCGAGGGGATGTAGACCCTTCAGCAAACTTGCTCCTTAGACATAATAGATCCACGCCGTTGTCCTAGGGAAGAACACCATTGATCCACCCGTGATCTCGCCTGGAACCTAGCCCCTTCATCACATTGTACATAAACCACATCTCGACCTTCTTCTCATTTTTGAACCCCTTTTGACCATGTTTAGCCTTATCCTCCTGGTGCCCTGGATAGAGGAAGGTGACAACTCCTCTCCGGCCCCTCCGTGGCGGTGTTGAGGGCGTTCTCCACCATCTTCGGTGAAAGCTCGTCGTCGAGGTCAACACTTCATGGTCTTCCAGCCATTTGAGGTCTTTTTACTTGCTTTTCATACTAGCAGGTAGTTTTAGGTGTGTTTCTTGTTTTATTTTAGCTTTTAATTGAGGTTTTAGTGGTTAATCCCTCACAGTTTCCGCATGTCTACCACCGTTGACCACCTCCAATCCTTCCTCTTTTCTCCAACATCACTGTCCACCGTACATTCCTCCAGATCATTCCTTAATCTGTCCCGTCAAGCCTCCCCTTCTCTACATCATCGGAGGCTCTTCACCCGAGCCATCACCCCGCCCACCTTTGCCTATAATCCCCCATGAGGCCCCTTTTGTGCTTGTGTGTAATCTTTTGCAGGTCCTGGAGGGAGAGGACCCCTGATGAACCGAGAAATAACCACTCACTATCGGGCTAAGGTAAAAATCAATCCACGGTCGTTGTGACTCGAATAATGAGGCTCAGTCAATCAAGAAAAATTCAGATCACCAAATAAGAATAATCAGTCAAAAACCGAATAAGCGGTCTTGCTATTTATTTAACCTGATATAGCGACCAGGGTCGAACTCAAGGTGCACGGATTGAATCAAAAGAGCCTACGAAGTAGTCAAAAAATGAAAGGAAAGAATAAAATATTTTTGGTGGATTTTTAACTTTTTAATTTTTTTGTGTTTTTAATTATGGACAAAATAAGGAAAAAGGGCCAAAAGCTCACAATCAACAATTTATTAAACACCACTAAACAACTCCAAAAATTGCAATAAAATTATTTTTGTGTTTTATAAGTTTTTAAGTGTTTTTGTTAATTTTATCAAGATTTTATGATTTTTAGTTGATTTTATAAAAATAGAAAAAGTATGATAATCAGAATCAATGTGCAGCCAGATTTAAAAGGCTAATTAAAAAATATATAATCAGCCTCTAAAAATCTGGGGACAATTTTTATAAATACTGGAAATAAAAACTAAGCTACAGAAATCAAAATTGCATTTTTTTTATTTTATAGAATTTTTAAGAATTTTTATAAGATTTTTAGAGTTTTGTGATTTTTAGGTGTTTTATAAATCCAAATTCAACCAATATTGGACTGAAGCTAAAAGACACTAAAAGAAAAAGTAAGTAATTTTTCAGAATTTTTAATAGGTTTTTTATATTTTTAATTGATTTTTCAATTCAAACAGTAACAAAAATGCATGTTTTTAGATTTTTATAAATAAAAAAACAACTCAAAAATATCCCAAAAATTTAGTGAAATTTTTATACAGTGGCAGGAGCCAAGTATCCAAATTTCACTTGATTTGGAATTAATTTGATATTTTATTCAACCAATACAAAAGCCACAGCACACAGGGGCCTAAGTGAAAGAAAAATAAGTTCTATGGGCTGAAAAGTAACACGTGCGCAAACTATAGGGGGTCCAGTGTAAATTTTCCATCAAATCCAGTACATGTTCGAATTCAGTACGCGCAGGAGTATAAATGCAAATATCACAACTAATATTTCAATTCATAACATCAAATAAACCCCAGGCCCATACATGCAAAAAGCCCAGAAACTCACGTGTTGAAGCACGTGCACCACAATAGGAAGTACTAAATGGCAAATATTAAAAATATAAGATCCTAGGTGCAAATTATCCAAATTAAAAACAACTGACACAAATATTTACAGGACTCGGAAATAAATGCAAAACTGAAGAGGGCCTAAGTAATATTTACCCTCTTTATTAATGATCAACAGCAGAAGGGGGGGCACGCGGAAAATCTAGTGGTGGAGAACTGACTGGCACCCCTTCGAAGATGGACGTCCTAGATCGAATCCCATATGGATCGGACGGTGGAGACCTCTCGCGAACGGATGGCTACGATCAGAACTGGAGCGGGAACTCGATCGGACGGCGGAGGAGGCTCCTGGATGAACTAGACACCGGCGAAGTTCGTACAGTCAGTATGCACTCCCAGGGGCTTATCCGGTGCTGCCTGATGGGCGAAACGCTTATGGAGGTGGTCCGTAGCTAATGACGTGCTCAGATGGGGCCGGGAGGTCCTGGAGGACCCCGACGACACTCAAGACCTGGAGCAGTTGTGCTCGAGTGTTCGAACATCCAAAGGAGGTCCTTAGACCTTAATTCCTGCACATGAAAAAAGAGGGGTCGAGGGCAAACTACCTCGACCCGGTTACAGGCGTAGTGGGTGGTCGGTTGAGTCGGAGCGAAGGTCTCCGGCGAGGCGACGACAAAGGAAACCTAAGACCTAATTTCGGGGCGAACCAGGGTGATCGGAGGGGCGTAGAAGGTGTAGAGGGGTCTCGCGGAGGTGATGCGATGATCGGATGGTCGAAAGGGTGATCGGAGCAGAGTGGGTCGGCCGGAATCGGCTGGCGGCGCAAAATACAAAACTGGGAATGGAAGCTAATCTAAGTGCTATAGAGGCTACCTGATGATCGCAGACGTCTGTGCTGGAGGTGGGTGACCTCCTGGGATCCTCGCCTCAATGGATCGACGCCTCCAGAGGCTCGAGCTCGCCGATGGGCGGAGCACGGCGGTGAAGACCACCGGACCAGGGGCCAGACCGCTCCTTTCCTCGCTGAAACACCTCCTAGGGCTTGTTGTCACTCAAGGCTAGAAGATGGAGGTCCTGGGAGTCGAAGACGGGGATCGAAGGTACGGAGGAAGGCGGCTGGAGCTCAGACTATATAATGGTAGGGGTCCGAAAAGATGGGAGTTTGGCACACAAATCAAAGCTCGGACCCCTATAAAAAACCTCGAGCGTGGATCATGGATGAATCGTGGGTAATCGGGGCCCGGGGTTTTAGGAAATAATGATCGGATCAGTACGAGAAAATTCAAAGAAAACAGGTCGGAAAGCGGGTCCGGGTTCTAAGTGGTCCATGGGGTGGAGTTGATCGGGGGTCAACAATCCCCCGTGGACCAATCAGAACCCAGTATTTATTAAATATTTGTAAATTAAATAAAAAAATATTAAATGATTTTATTTCAAAAAAGTTTACAACATGAAAAATGTTTATTATTTTTCAAAGTATTTTTTTAGTGATTTTTATTTATTTTTTTGAAAAGTAAATTATGTATATACATCTTATTTATTATTATATACAGGTATACGTACATATGTATTTTTATTTTTATTTTCAATTGTTATTTTTGTACAATTATCCCTATTTTATATTTTATTTATTTACAACATAAAATATGGGAGTCAAACTAATTTTTATTTAATTTTTATTGTGTATTTACAAGGGTAAAATAAATATATATGTACATCTTTACATGGTATATACAAGGGGAAGAGAGAGAGAATTTATTTTTGCTTTATTTTTATTTTTCTTATTTTTATTTTATTTTTATAAATATATACACATTATGGGAGACCCATATATAATTTTATTTTTTGGAAAATAAAATATATACACTAAGAGGGGGTTTATGTGCAAGGCAGAGTTACCCTATCTCTCTCTACTTATTTTATTTTGCGGTCAGGCCCATGTTGAGCCCTCCCTTGGTTCAGGTCACTCAATATTTATTCTTAATATTTCCCTCTTTTTCTTTATTTCTTTATTCCTTTATTTTTGTGCAAAAACATGCTAATTATGGCTATTTACATGGAGCATGCATTGTGATATTTTATTATATTTACAACTAATTACAAGGTATTTTACCAAGATTTCTAGCTAAAATAAAGGAATAAAGAGTGATGAATGGGGATTTATCACCCCCCTATACTTTACTTTTGCTAGTCCCTTAGCAAACACTTATTTGAAAAAGAAGTGCAAAAGAGAAAGAAAAAGAAAAAGAGAGGAAATCAAGGTTGATTATTAATCTTTCCTTCATTAAATTGAAATATGGAGCTCAGTCAGACCTTTGGATTATTCATTTGTCGGAACCCTATTTGGACTTAAGCTTAAAACTTAACAACCTCTAAGTTCCACCAATCTATGGTCAAGACTCCTCAATAAAACAGATCAGAACAAGTCTACATGCACAAACACTAATGACCATGAATCTTTTCTTGTACTGTGTAAGTGATATGTAGCTTCCCACCTCAGAAGTGACAAAGAAACAACCTCCCTCAACCTGGTAACTCTAATACCTCAGTCTATCAACTCTTTCCTCGAAGAGCGGGGTATTCCCTTCTAAGTTCAAGTACAACCAGCTCAAGAAGTGGGGGAAGAAGAGAATGGACCATGACCAGTGTAGCCATGTATCCTTGGGAGCTCTTACCGGTGTAGCTGAGTCTCCCGCTGTAAGCTTCATGAGATGGTCATGTGTAACATAAGCTTTGCTTTATTTAACTATATACACTCCGGTGGGATTATTAAATTTTCAATCTGACTCACCACTTTTTTGGAGTTTTTTCTTTCTTTGCACATTTTTTCATGTGCATATGTACAATATATCTACATGGTGCAACATATATACATAAGGAGTTTTTCCTCTTGAGCCAGTAGATTATCCCTCTTTTGAAGCTTTATTGCAACCCACAACTCCTGTCTTTAGACTTCATAACATCCAGACCAAGTTGAGATGCACTTCCTTCACTATAAGAAGAAGAGAGGTTCCGCCTAGAAGTACTTCCCTCATATGCTACCCCAAGCCAAAGGAAACTGCCTCTTCACCACCTCATCCGTGGAGAGCTATGTGTAAAGTGCTGGTGCAAGTAAAGCCATTGTCTCTGAGAGTCATGCGTGTGTTGTTGAGTGCTCTACTTAGGCTCATCAAGATGACATATGCTCATAGCCTAGTGGACCCAAAGAATTAAGTCTCAATGGACCTGAAAAGTCTTAATCTTAAGCCCTATAAGGTTCCTCTTATAATTAGGTGGATTAAGATCTTAACCAAGCTCCATTTGTCAATTTAATTCCAGGCCAGTTTAAATGCCAACTATGATTTGGAAAACTGTACAAATATTTACAAAGATGCAATTTTACAAATTTTTACAAATGTCAAAAATTTTTGAAAAATGTTTGAAGACATGGATGTATGCATGAATATGAAGTTTTGCAAAATATTCACACAAATTTACACAAGGTTTTTGCAAACTTTTTGTTTTTTCCAAACATTTTACAAAATTTTTGTATTATATACATAATTTTGGTTTGAAAATATTTACAAAATGTTTACACAAATCATTTTTACAAACATTTGTACAAAAATAGTTTTTATAAATAGATAGGTATGTGCATGAAGAATTTTATGTTCAAGGAAAATTTTTAAATTTTTATGGCTTTTTAGCCATTTTATTTATTAACACACTCACACAAAGTATAAGTTATGGCTAAAGTATATATGGAATATATACGACACCCCTCTATACTTAGCTCAAACGATGTCCTAAGAGTGATCAGGAGCGATGAAGAAGACATAACTCGTGCTTTGTATAGGGAAGTGAAAAGGAATGGTATATACAAGGACGAATCAAAGAATAGAATGAAAGAGGACTCGATGTTTCCCCCTATACTTAGGATCAAGTAATCCTAAGTATAGCAAGATGTACATGAAGGGAAATTCGAGTGGAAGGATGTACAGGGTCTACCCCCCTATACTTAGGGTAAAATATCCCTAAGTATAGGCAGCAAAACAGAGGTAGAAAGAGATGGAAGGGCATTACTCGCCCTATACTGGTAACTTTTCTACACCCATCCCTTTTTCTGTAAATTTATTTATTTTTTTGAAATGGATCCTTGAGGGATTTACTTATAATAGTAAGTATAATATGTGTTTCAAATTTCATGTAAAACATACATTCCTAACATGTCCATCAAACATGGTCGATTTCAGCAAATCTGAGACCGTTAAAATTTGACTGTCTTGATGGATAAGTTAGAAGTCTCAAAATAAGTTGAAATTTGAATGACACGACAGTGACGAATAGTGATCTAAAATAGAGAAAAATCAGAAATATCATCGAATATCTCAAATATCGGCCCATCGTCGCGAGGGTCGTCGAGGTGAGAAAACTCAATATCAGAAAGATCAGAAGACTCGGTTTCGTCATGTGCCAGATCGGATACACTCTCAGAAAGTGAAACCGAGTACACATCGTAAGGGGCATCCTTACGCAGATAACCCTCAGGGAGGAATGCAAGATCATTGGTGAGAAATAGAGGATCAGGATCTATCAGGGCATCTGCGCTGCTGTCACGCACCCACTCTGTGCAGCAGGATGCATCATCATCTGAAGTCTGTGTCTGGTCAATCTGGAAGCAGGAGAAGGTACTGGTCAACACCGCAGAGGCTGGCAATGTGGCTGAAGCTGATCTTCACACTGCGGCCATGCTGGCTGTCATCTGGTCCTCAGAAAATGGATCTATCTCATCAAAGTGGAGGACAAAAGGCTCGAATACGGGAGTATCTATATCAGTCATCCCAAAGTGGTATCCCATATCGAGTTGTGGTTGCTGGGCTGAGTCCTGGTATCTATCTGAATCCGAGAAGTGTCTCTGCAGGATAGAAGCTGAACCATCCGGGACTGGAATCTGAAATGGCTGGATCGATGACTTTTGTAGCGGGGGCTCCTACATCATCTGAAATATTAGAAGATCTGATATCCAAGACTCGTCGACTGAAAACTCTGGGGCTGACTCGAACTCTAGTTGGAAGAGCAACGGGAACTCGAGTAGACTCTGGGTCATAACCTTCACTGTGGTAGTCATCTCCTCTATCATCTGTGCTGCAGCAGAATCCAAGTCCTCGATCGGGTGTATAGAAACTGTATCCTCAGGTATGGTGGCACACCCAACTGGTACTGCAACATCCTCATGTGTTGTCCTGACGTCTAGTGAAGATGGGCTCTGTAAAAGTGATCTCAATATGGCATCAAGTAACTCAATTGGAACTCCGGTGTGAACCGCCACACGAGGTCACGACCAGTGCTATCTGATCGACGGTCATCCCCCTCATGGAGATCGTTATGAGGTCAGTCAGTGAAAGTCCGTGATCGGGGAATCTCCTCAAGAGGTCAAGAAACCTCAGCCATGCATCATGCACTGTCTCCTGGGGGTCTACTGAATAATCCATGATCAAAGATCGCATCATATATGCTCTACGATGGGGATAATATCTGTGTAGAAACTCTCGGCGTAGCTCTCCCCACGTAGCGAATCTCCTTCCCAATAGTCTATGCCATCTCATGTCTCTACGCTGGAGTGTAAATGGGAAGGTCTTCAGCATCAGCTCCACTGCAGTGGTATCTGAATATATCTGTCTTTCGCAAAACTCCTCGAATGCGGTCAGATGAAGATAATGCTCCTCATGCATCTCCCCTGAAAATGTCGGTAGTCTCTGAATAAACTCCAAATCCAGAATGAATGGACCTAATGTAGAAACTGACTCAACTCCCTTCTCTATATGCTCATCCATCATACTGGCATAGGGGGCATCTGATACTCGCATATGCTCTCTATGATCGTGTACAGAGTGCACTCTCAATCCAGCAATGGCATCGTCCGTTTCTCACATCTGTTCAATCTGATCTCCGCGGACGTCTAGCGTAGCATGCCCAGAAGAATGAAAGGGAGGGGAGGTAGGGAACGGAAGGTCGGTCGGAGATCTGACCTCCCTCGAGGGTGAACTGGACTGATAGGAAGAAGATGGAGAAGTCGCAAGAGTCGGCATAAAGTGAGGGGGGTCCATCATCCAGGGATACAGAAGAGGAAGAGAACTGAAGGGAGGGTGGGAGGGAGAAAGATAGATGACTTGCAGGAGAAGTTAGATGAAGAAGAGAACGGATGGGACCTAGAAAAGCAAACAAGATCGGTCAAGCAAGACCCCAAATTCACCTACGCACCCAGAGCTGATGACCGTGAATGTTCAATCTTTTATCTTGTCAATTTTATTCGATGATCAAACAGTCTTTCAGAGCGATTAAGCGAGCTGATAGGGATCCAATACTCGTAACAGATTGTCCCGTATAAAAATCCAGTAGTCTGTCAAGAAATCAGATATGGCTCTAGCCTAGGATGCGGGTCACTCTCTCGCTCATCCAAACCAAGCAATGAGGGGATTGCTCTCCCAAGACAAATTTTTAAGAGAAGTATCTTTTATGGTCAAGTGTGTTTAGCATTCCCGATTTTATAGTTTTTGTTTTTTTTTTGGTATTTTTCAATACAAGCAACGCGTAACGAATTTTTCGGTTCTCTTGATTATTTAAGTCTAAAAATAGGGGAGAAGATGGAAAAGCCGATGCGCGATAAAATCAATGATGCATGTAGAGTAAGAGATGCGTTTCTGACTCCAGCAGTATACATGCAGAGTGATCCGCGCATAAAAGTAAAGACTGAATATAAACTACCTATATGGTGCACGAGAATCCGGCCTTAAACAGAGCAAGTTCTACACGATAAGAACAATAGCCGGGTACTCAATCCTAAGTCTGGAGTCCTATCTTAGGAGCCACTCGGTGTCTGCCACAAAGGATCCTGCACGCGCTGTATGTGACTCCTCAAGGCACGTGGACTAGAGTATAAGTAATCCGGCTTTTTATTGTGATTTAATTAATTAGGTTCAATTACGATCTAATAGGTGCAATCAGATAATTAAGGTTTGGATCCTAATTAATTACATCACAATCAGAAGAAAATCCTAAGCTAAGGCCAAAACTGCGTAAATCAGATAAGCAGTTAATAATAAAATGCGATAAAAATCGAAAACCGACGAAAAACACGGTGAGGTCCCCCGAGCACACCGGTGCTCGGTGAAACAGACCTCGATAGTCAACGATAGAGTCCAAGTGTCTGTCTCTGTATTATTACAAATAAACTTTTACAGAAAATAAAACTAGACTATCCTATGGCTATCCTACAGTTATTTTCGCGGCTCCTGCACTCTTGCTCGGCTCCTCGCGCTCTCCTGCGGATTTATACAGAAAAAAGCTGCCTCCGACTTCCGCGGTTGCTTCGGCTTCCGAAAAAGCCGCCTCGGTCCTCGGACCCTCGCAAGAAATCAAACAAGAATGTGTCAGACCAGCTTATTATAAAAATAAGCAAAGAAAATCAGAGCAAAAATATCTACAAATATCTACAGAAAAGCCGCGAAAAAGAAAATCGTGAAGAATAAAAAATGACTACTAAGTCGTGCTCCCCGGCAACGGCGTCATTCTGATGAACCGAGAAATACCATGAAATCCGAGTAGGAATAAAATCAATCAAGGGTCGTTGCGATCCGGATCTCGCAGATCGGACTCAACAAGAAAAGGAGACCACCAAATAAGAATAATCAGTCAAAAACCGAATAAGCGGTCTTGCTATTTATTTAACCTGGTATAGCGACCAGGGTCGAACTCAAGGAGCACGGATTGACTCAAAAGAGCCTACATAGTGGTCGAAAAATGAAAGGAAAGAATAAAAATATTTTTGGTGGATTTTTAACTTTTCAATTTTTTTGTGTTTTTAAATATGGAGAAAATAAGGAAAAAGGGCCAAAATCTCACAATCAGCAATTTATTAAACACCACAAAAACAACTCCAAAAATTGCAATAAAATTATTTTTGTGTTTTTATAGGTTTTTAGGTGTTTTTGGTAATTTTCTCAAGATTTTATGATTTTTAGTTGATTTTATAAAAATAGAAAAAGACTGAAAATCAGAATCAATGTGCAGCGAGATTTGAAAGGCTAACTAAAAATATACAATCAGCCTCTAAAAATCTGGAGACAATTTTTATGAATACTGGAAATAAAAACTAAGCTACAGAAACCAAAATTGCATTTTTTTTATTTTTTATAGAATTTTTATAAGATTTTTAGAGTTTTGTGATTTTTAGGTGTTTTATAAATCCAAATTCAACCAAAATTGGGCTGAAGCTAAAAGACACTAAAAGAAACAGTAAGTAATTTTTTCAGAATTTTTAAAAGGTTTTTTTATTTTTATTTGATTTTTCAATTCAAACAGTAACAAAAATGCATGTTTTTAGATTTTTAAAAATATCAAAACAACTCAAAAATGTCCCAAAAATTTAGTAAAATTTTTACACAGTGGCAGGAGCCACATATCCAAATTTCACTTGATTTGAAATTAATTTGATATTTTATTCAACCAATACAAATTCCACAACATATAGGGACCTAAGTGAAAGAAAAATAAGTTCTAATGGCTAAAAAGTAACACGTGCGCAAACTATAGGGGGTTCAATGTAAATTTTCCATCAAATCCAGTACATGTTCGAATTCAGTACGCACAGGGGTATAAATTCAAATATCACAACTAAAACTTCAATTCATAACAACAAATAAACCCCAAGCACATACATGCAAAAGCCCAGAAACTCGTGTCAAAGCATGTGCACCACAATAGGAAGGACAAAATGGTAAATATTAAAAACCTAATGTTCTAGGTGTAAATTATCCAAATTAAAAACAACTGACACAATGGCAGAAGGGGGGCCACGTGGAAAATCTAGAGGTGGAGAACTGACTGGCACCCCTTAGAAGATGGACGTCCTGGATCGAATCCCAGATGGATCGGACGGTGGAGACTTCTCGCGAACGGATGGCTACGATCAGAACTGGAGCGGGAACTCGATCGGACGGCGGAGGAGGCTCCTGGATGAACTGGACACTGGCGAAGTTTGTCCGGCCAGTACGTGCTCCCAGGGGCCTCTCCGGTGCTGCTATGATGGGTGAAACGCTCCTGGAGGTGGTCCGCAACTGATGACGTACTCAGATGAGGCCGGGAGGTCCTGGAGGACCCCAG
This sequence comes from Ottelia alismoides, assembly GCA_037367405.1. NCBI lineage: Eukaryota > Viridiplantae > Streptophyta > Magnoliopsida > Alismatales > Hydrocharitaceae > Ottelia > Ottelia alismoides. Next base: position 183,050 of record JAZKJV010008703.1, read on the forward strand.
CAACATTCAAGACTTGGAGCACCTGTGCTCGAGTGTTCGGACATCCAGAGGAGGTCCTTAGGACTTCATTCCTGCACAGAAAGAAAGAGGGTCGATGGCAATCTGCCTCGACCCGGTTACAGGCGTAGTGGGTGGTCGGGTGAGTCGGAGCGAAGGTCTCCGGCGAGGCGACGACAGAGGAAACCTAAAACGTGGTTTCGGGGAGAACCGGGGTGATCGGAGGGGTGTAGAAGGTGTAGAGGGGTCTCGCGGAAGTGATGCGATGATCGGATGGTCGAAAGGGTGATCAGAGCGGAGTGGGTCGGCCGGAATCGGCCGGCGGCGCAAAATTCAAAACTGGGAATGGAAGCTAATCTAAGTGCTATAGAGGCTACCTGATGATCGCAGACGTCTGTGCTAGAGGTGGGTGACCTCTTGGGATCCTCGCCTCAATGGAGCGATGCCTCTAGAGGCTCGAGCTCGCCGATGGGCGGAGCACGACGGCGAAGACCACCGGAGGGGCTAGACCGCTCCTTTCCTTGCTGCAACACCTCCTAGGGCTTGCTGTCACTCAAGGATAGAAGATGGAGGTCCTGGGAGTCGAAGACGGGGGCCGAAGGTGCGGAGGAAGGCGACCGGAGCTCAGACTATATAGTGGTAGGTGTCTGAGAAGATGGGAGTCGGGTATGCAAATCAAAGCTCGGACCCCTAGAAAGAACCTCGGGCGTGGATCATGGATGAATCGTGGGTAATCGGGGCCTAGGGTTTTAGGAAATGATGATCGGATCAGTGCAGGAAAATTCAGCGAAAACAAGTCGGAAAGCGGGTTCGGGTTCTAAGTGGTCCAGGGGGGAGTTGACCGGGGGTCAACAATCCCCCGTGGACCAATCAGAACCCAGTATTTATTAAATATTTCTAAATTAAATAAAAATATTAAATGATTTTATTTCTAAAAATTTTCAACCATGAAAAATGTTTATTATTTTTCAAAGTTTTTTAGTGATTTTTATTTATTTTTTTGAAAATAAATTATGTATATACATTATATTATTATTATATACAGGTACATGTACATATGTATTTTTTATTTTTATTTTTAATTGTTTATGTTTGTACAATTATCCCTATTTTATATTTTATTTATTTACAACATAAAATATGGGAGTCAAACTAATTTTTATTTATTTTTTATTGTGTATTTACAAGGGTAATATATATATATATATATGTATGTACATCTTTACATGGTATATACAAGGGGAAGAGAGAGTTTATTTTTGCTTTATTTTTATTTTTCTTATTTTTATTTTATTTTTATAAATATATACACATTATGGAAGACCCATATATAATTTTATTTTTTGGAAAATAAAATATATACACTAAGAGGGGGTTTATGCGCGAGGCTGAGTTACCCTATCTCTCTCTACTTATTTTATTTTGCGATCAGGCCCATGTTGAGCCCTCCCTTGGTTCAGGTCACTCATAATTTATTGTAAATATTTCCCTCTTTTTCTTTATTTCTTTATTCCTTTATTTTGTGCAAAAACATGCTAATTATGGATATTTACATGGAGCATGCATTGTGATATTTTATTATATTTACAACTAAATACAAGGTATTTTGCCAAGATTTCTAGCTAAAATAAAGGAATAAAGAGTGATGAATGGGGATTCATCAACCCCCGATGGGATCATTTTTGGTGAAGACAGAGATACTGATAACACAAAAACCCGAGCGACAGAGGTAGAAGGTACAGAAAAATAGGTCGTTGCGACCTCAGCCACTCAGAATGTGTCAATCAAGAAAAATGAACCACTAAATAAATCAAAGATCAATCAAAACACTCAAATAGCGGCCCTGCTATGAGATTTACCTGTTATAGCACCCAGGGTCGAACACAAGGAGCACGGATTGGCTAAAAAGCCTACGAAGTAGTCAAAAAAATCAGAGAAAAAGGGAAAACATTTTTAGTGGTTTTTAATTGTTTTTAAATTTTTTTTTGGAATTTTTAATATGTGAAGAAAATAAAAGAAAACAAAGACAAACACACTTTGGCAATTTATTTAATGCATCAAAATTCAAGCAAAAATTCAAACAAAAATATTTTTATGTTTTTTATGTTTTTTAGTGTTTTTGGTGAATTTTTGGGATTTTTATGATATTTATTTTAATTTCTAAAAATCAAACAGTGAGAAAAACAAGGGATACTATCCAGCCAAGCCTAAAGTCCTTAAATAAAATACCTAAGGACCTCAAAAGGGCCTGGAGGTAATTTTCCTGTAGAATAGAGAAAACAAGGAAAATTTGAGTACCAAAATTATTGTTTTTGGATTTTTAATGTATTTATTAGAATTTTTATGGGTTTTTGAGGGTTTTTAAGTTTTTAGGGTTTTCCAGTGATGAAAAATAGCCAAAATTGGCTAGAAAATCAATCAACACACAATAAACAGTATCTAATTTTTATAGAATTTTTAGGGGGGTTTTTATATTTTTTTTGTGATTTTTCAAGCTAAACAGTGCCAAAAATAGGTGTTTTTGAATTTTTAAAAATAGCAAACAAACTCAAAAATGTCCTCAAAAATCTACAAAAATCCTACACCATGGCAGGAGCCATGTGTCAAATTTTTGTTGGATTTGGAGGTGATTTGATATTTTATTCAAAATTGACAAGGGGGCACTATGCACAGGGACCAAAGTGCAAATACCCGAAGCTCTGGGGGTCCTGGTGCAAAATACCCAGCAAGTCACACGTGTGGCGCGTGCCTGGGGCACTCAGGGACCTCTATGTAAGAAAAACAAGTCCGAGGACCTTTTGGTAACTCGTACCAAAAAGTCCAGGGGCTGTTATGCAAATATCCCACTAAAAGACACACATGTGCAAATAAAACACTCACAGGGGCATAAATGCAATTACTGAAAATATTTCATTCATTTATGAACAACCAGAACTACAGGGCTAATGTTGCAAATATACCAAACAAAGCACGTGACGAAGCACGTGACAGACACTCACAAGGGCATAAATGCAAATAAACTAGAGTACCAGGTTCCAAGTGCAAATATCCCAACGTAAATAAAAGACACACAATATTTACAGGACTAAATCTAAAAACATAAACTAAGAGGGGGCCTACGGTAAATTACCCCTTATTACGTCGACGGCCGGATGTGCGCCACGTAGCAGATCCAACGAACGAAAGCGGTGGCGCCTGTGACCTTGAAAGGCTCGGCCTGATCGAACGGTGGAGGGTCCTCCACGTGGAGATCGGACGGTCCTCGTACGTAGTGGCCGAACCCTCGGTGAACCAACGGCGGGGATCACACCTCAACTGATCTGACGCTATCTGCAGCTCCGCAAATGGACGGTCGTGATCTGGTCTGGAGCTCTAAGGCTGATCTGACGGTCGGGGAAGATGGTGAAAGAACACTTCGCCGGCGATCTTCGCCGGCTCGATGCACCAGCTAAGATCCTCCCCTGCTGCTCCTGAAGAGCGGAAAAGCTTCTCCGTGAAGCCCCGCACCCAATGCTCCACTCCGATAAAGGCTGGAAGCTCAGAAGAGCTCCGGCGACGTGAACCACCTGGAGCTGCTGTGCCAAGAAGCTCCGACCTCCAGATGAGGTCGATAGACCTGGAAACCTGCACAGGAAGCAAGAGGGGTCGAGGGCAAACTGCCTCGACCCGTCAGAGCGGGCGAAAGGTGAACGGTGATGCGATGCGATGGCTCTCCGGCGAGCGGCGGAGGGAGGAGAGCTGATACCCTGCTCCGGGGCGAGCCAGGGGGAGCGAAGGGGCGGAGAAGGTGGATAGGAGTCAGGCGAAGGTGGTGGTGGTGTCGGATGGTCAGATGGGTAGGCGGAAACGGCTGGCGGAGGTAAAACTACTGAAATGCGAAAAATCGAAAACTAAGCTAATCTATGGCCTAACTAAGCTACCTGATGGCTGCTGTCGACTGGGCTGAAGCTCGGCGAGCTTCTGGTCATTGCCTGCAAGGGGGCGTCGCTTCCCCGAGGCTGAGCGCGCTCGCGGCGGCGCACGGTGGGTGATTTCCACCGGATCAGTGACTCCGGCTGCCCGGGCCTCGTCTGTGACTCCACTGGCCACGCTGTCACTCAGGGATGGTGGAGGAGCTCACAGGCGCCGAGGGGAAGATCAAAGATGGCGTGAATAGGTCGCCGGTGACGACGTTAAATATGGTGGAAGATCCGAGAAGAAGGAGGTCGGGCGGGTGGAACGAAGCTCGGATCCTCCAAACCCACCCCGGACGAGGATCCTGGATATGCAGTAATCAATCGGAGCCTGGGGTTTGGGTCAATGGCGGTCGGGTCAGGCGGGTAAAAATTGGAGAAGACGGGTCGGTCGCCAGATCCGCAAAAGGGAAGGGTCCGCGGGGGAAGTTGACCGGGGTCAACAAACCCCCGTGGACCAATCAGGAGCCGCCAAGCAAATAAAACTTGATTTATTTATTTAGGCTAGGAAATGATCGAATTAGCAAAAACTTAAAACACAAAATATTTTTATTTTATTTTTTTTCTATTTTTTGGTGATTTTTAATTAGTTTTTGGAAATAAAAATAAGGTATTTACATAGTATGTACCATATATAGGTATATATACAATGTGTAGGGTTTTAATTTTTGATTTTTAATTATTATTTTTATACAATTTTATCCTTATTTTATATTTTATTTATTTACATTATAAAATAAGGAATAAAAGGTGTTTTTATTTTATTTTTATTATTTATATACATAGGTGAAATAAATAGTTATGTACAACTATATACATGGCATATGTACAATATATTTTTGTAATTTTAGCTTTTGATATTTTTATTTGAATTTTTTGTTTTGTTTTGTTTCTTTTTATTTATTTTATTTACAACATAAAATATTTACAAAAAGTTTTGAAAATAAATAAATTTATTTACAAGGTTAAATACATGTAGAAGCATGGTCTATATACATGGTGAAAGGGCATTTTTTTTGAATTTTTGATTTTTTGATTTTTATTTTGTTTTTTAATAGCTTCTAAATATATACAAAATATGTACAAGCATATTTTTGGTTGAGGAAAATATAATTTTATTTATTTACATATATTTATACATGAGCTCCTATCTCCCCTCTACTGTGGCTTTTATGCGGTCAGGCCCATGCTGAGCCCTCCCTTGGGTTAGGTTGCTCAATATTTATTCTAAATATTTCCCTTTTTTTCTTTTTAATCTTTATTCTTTATTTTTGCACAAAAACATGCTAATTATAGGTTTTACACAATGCATGCTTTTGGTAATTATTGATATTTACATATATCTACATGTATTTGCAAAGGTTTTTGTAGCTAAAATATAAGAATAAAGAGTGATGAATGGGTATTCATCACCCCCCTATACTTAACTTTGCTAGTCCCTTAGCAAACATTTATTTGAAAAAGAAGTGAAAAAGAAAGAAAGAAAAAGAAAAAGAGGATGTACATGGATCAAGGTTGAATTATTAAACTTTCCTTCATTAAATTGGGATATGGAGCTTGATCAGATCTTTGGATTATTAATGTGTCGGAACCTTATTTGGACTTAAGCTTAAAACCCAACAGCCTCTAAGTTCCCACTAATCTATGGACAAGACTCCTCAATAAACCAGATCAGAACAAGTCTACATACACAAACTCTAATGACCATGAATCTTTCCATGCAGTGTAAGTGATATGTGGCTCCCCACCTCAGAAGTAACAAAGAAACAACCTCCCTCAACCTGGTAACTCTAATGCCTCGGGTCGAGCAACTCTTTCCTCGAGAAGCGGGTATTCCCTTCTAAGTTCAAGTGCAACCGGCTCAAGAAGAGGGGGAAGAAGTATAGAGTTTTGGAAGCTTAGCCAGTGTAGCTAAGTCTTCCGCTGCAAGCTTCATGAGATGTAACATGGATACCATAAGCTTTGCTTTATTTGACTACGTACACTCCGGTGGGGTTATTAAATTTTCAATCCGACCCACCTACTTTTTTGGAGTTCTTTTTGCATTTTTTGCATTTTTTTTCAAGGACTTCTGCACAACATATCTACATGGTGCAGCAATATATACAAGAAATTTCCTCTTGAGCTAGTAGACTATCCCTCTTTTGAAGCTTTATTGCAACCCACGGCTTCTGTCTTTAGCCTTCATCACCACTAGACCAAGTTGAGACGCACTTCCTTCACTAGAAGAAGAAGAGAGGTTCCGCCTAGAAGTACTACCCTCATATGCTACCCCAAGCCAAAGGAAACTGCCTCCTCACCACCTCATCCGTGGAGAGCCATGTGTGAAGTGCAGGTGCAAGTCAAGCCATTGTCTCTAAGAGTCATGCGTGTGTTGTTAAGTGCTCTACTTAGACTCATCAAGATGACATATGCTCATAGCCTAGTGGACTCAAAGAATTAAGTCCTTATGGACCTGAAAAGCCTTAACCCTAAGTCCTATAAGGTTCCTCTTAAAGTTAAGTGGATTAAGATCTTTTTCAAGCTCCATTTCTCAATTTAATTCCAGGCTTAGTTTAAATGTCAACTCTCATCCAGGAAAAACCATATACATATATGTACACCAGATGCTATTTACAAATATTTTACAATCATGCAAAATTTTTGAAAAATGTTTTGAAATCATGGATGAATGATGCATGAGGTGCGAGTTTTGCAAAAAGATATTTACAAACATTTTACACAAGATTTTTGCAAACTTTTGATTTTCAAAACATTTTGGAAAAATTTTGTACTATGTACATAATTTTGATACAAAAGTATTTACACAAACTTTACACCAAAGATTTTTGAAATCATTTTACAAAAATACTTTGTACACTAGCTATGTATGTGCATATAAAAGAAGTTTATGTACATGAAAATTTTTAATTTTTGTGATTTTTTAGCCATTTTATTTATTAACACACTCACACAAAGTACGAGTTATGGCTAAAGTATATATGAAATATATACACCCCCCTATACTTAGCTCGAACGATGTCCTCAGAGTGATCAAGAGCGATGAAGAAGACAGAACTCGTGCTTAGTAAAAGGGAAGTGAAAAGGAATGGCGAAGTGCATGAATGAATAAATGAATAGAATGAGAAGAACTCGGTGGTTTCCCCCTATACTTAGGATTAACTAATCCTAAGTATAGCAAGATGTACATGAAGGGAAATCCGAGTGAAGAAGATACAGAATCTGCCCCCCTATACTTAGGGTAAAATATCCCTAAGTATAGGCAGCAAAACAGGAGCAGAAAGACACGAAGAAAATCACGAATATATACAAGAAGGAGGACATCACTCCCCCTATACTTAAGGTGAAGAACCTTAAGTATAGGCAACAAAACAGAAGTGATGAAACAGACGAATGAACAACCCGGTGTTTCCACCCCCCTATACTTAGGATGAGCAATATCCTAAGTATAGCAAAGATAATCCTAAGCGAGACCTGGGGTGAAAACAAGAACGGAAGAAAGAAAGATAAAAAAAGACGAAAGACATATATACAAAAGAGTACAATGTTGAGGTGCCTCTCAACAAGCGCTAGGTTTTACGCCCCTAGCTGGGCGCAAAGGCTAGGATAATGCAGTATCAAGGTTCAGGACGGCATCGGTAAGTCGAATGCCGTACTGTCGTCGCAGTCTCTGTGTGAGAACAACGACGAACTCAACAGTGTAAAGTAAGACACCCAGGTATGCAATCAGGCGGTGTCTGCTACCGGCCAATGATATGAGCATAAGTAATCTGGATCCGGTAGCATAAAAGAAATCAGTGGCTCTGGATCAGACTGGAGTGAGAGTATAGAGCCGAAGAAATCAAACGTGGAGAAGGATGGATCAGTCATGGAATCCTCCACGTTAATGAGTGTCTCAAACAGATGTGGACAATCAGGATCAGGAGACTCTCTAAGCAGAATGATATCCGATGCATGTAATAGAATCAGATCAGGCAAATCATCGAATATCTCCAGAATGGGCTCATCCTCGCGAGGGTCGTCGAGGTGAGAAGACTCAGAATCAGAATGATCTAAAGACTCGGTCTCATGTTCCGCCAGATCGGAAACACTGTCAGCAGGTGAAACCGAGTACTCATCGAGTGCGGCATCCTCCCGTAGATAACCCTCGGGGAGAGATGCCAGATCAGAAGTGACTAGAAGAGGATTAGGGTCTAGATCGGCATCTGCACTGCTATCAGGTATCCACTCAGTGCACCAGGCTGCATCATCATCAAGAGTGTAGATCTCGGCAATCTGGAAACAGGAGAAGGTACTAGTCAACAGCGCGGAAGCTGACAAAGTGGCTGTGGCTGATCCTCGCTCTGCGGCTATGCTGGCTGTCAGCTGGTCCTCAGAAAGTGTATCTGTCTCAACAAAGTAGAGGACAAAAGGCTCGAAGACCGGACTCTCTGTGTCTGTACTCTCAAAGTGGTGTCCCTCATCAAGCTGTGGCTGCTGAGCTGAGTCCTGGTGACTGTCTGCATCCAAGAAGTGTCTCTGCAGGAAGGAAACTGATTCCGCCGGGGCTGGAATCTGAAGTGTCTGAATCAACGGCTGCAAAAGCTGGGGCTCCTCCGGCTCCTGGAGTATCAGAAGATCTGATATCCAAGACTCATCAACAGGGAACTCTAGGGCTGACTCGAACTCCAACTGGAAGGCCAATGGGGACTCGAGTAGACTCTGGGTCCGAACCTCTGCTATCACAGTCATCTCCTCTGTTAGTGGTGCTGCATCATCTAAATCCTCGGGCTGGTGTGTAGAAGCTGGCTCACCATGTGAAGTGACACACCGCACTGGTACTGCATCGTCCTCATATGTTGTGCCGACCGAAGCATCTCGTGAAGAAGAACTCTGTGAAAGTAGCCTCGAGATGGTATCCAGGAAGTGAATGTCGGAACTGCGGTGTGAACCGCCACATGTGGTAATCACCAGTGCAAGCTGCTCTGCGGTCATCCCCCGCATGGAGATCTCAATGAAATCTGTCAGTGGAAGTCCATGGTCTGGAAATCTCCTCAAGAGGTCAAGAAACCTCAGCCATGCCTCGTGCAATGGCTCCTGGGGGTCAACTGAAAAGTCCCTGATCAAAGACCGCATGATATCTGCTCTACGTGGGGGAAAGTATCTCTGTAGAAACTCTCGACGTAGCTCTCCCCACGTCTCGAATATCCTCCCCAATCGTCGGTGCCATCTCATGGCTCTGTCGTGAAGCGTAAAGGGGAAGGTCCTGCTCATCAGCTCCTCTGCAGTGACGTCTGAATATCTCTGTGCTCTACAAAACTCCTCGAAAGCGGACAGGTGAAGATAAGGCTCCTCGTGCGCCTCTCCTGAAAATGTCGGCAGTCGCTGAATGTAATCCAAATCCAAGAGGAATGGGGCTAATGTAGAAGCTGACTGAGCTCCATGTGCTATCTGCTCCTCCATCCCTCTAGAATGGGATCTATCTGCTGATCTCCACTGCTTTCTCGGGTCACCAACGGAGTGCGCTCTCAACTCAGCAACAACATCGTCCGGGTCTCGCATCTGCTCTGTCTGATATCCGCGGACGTCTAGCACAGCATGCCCAGAGTGATGAGATGAAAGGGAGGGAGGGAGCGGGAGGTTGGTCAGAGATCCGACCTCCCTAGAAGGTGGACTGGAGTGATGGTCAGAAAGCGAAGAAAAAGCCGCAAGAGTCGGCTTGCAGTGAGGGGGATCCATCATCCAGGGGTCAAGGAGAAGAGAAATGAAGGGAGGCGAGGGAGGGGAATAGATGAGAAAGGATCGAAGGGATCTGGCAACCAAACAAGATGAACAAGCAAACCCCCAATTCACCTACGCACACAGAGCTGAAGACCGAAGGGATCGGTCAATTATCTTGTCGATTTTATTTTAGGTGATCATCCAGTCTATCAGAGCGATTACGTGAGGTCAATAGGTATCCAGATCTTTCTCAACCGACTGTCCCGTACTGAAAGCCGGTAATCAGTCAAGAAAAGATCGGAGGCTCTGTCCTAATGTGCGGATCACTCTCTCGCTCATCCAAACCAGACAAGGAGGGGGTTACTCTCCCCAAGACAAATTTTCAGTGAAGTGTCTTTTAGGTCAAGTATGATTAGCAGTCCCGATTTTATTGTTTTTCTTTTTAGATATTTTTCAAATCAAACAAAAGGCCTAACGAATTTTTCGGTTCTCCTGATTATTTAATCCGAAAACAGGGGGGAGAAGACGAAAAAGCCGATGCGCGAGAAATCAATGATGCATGCTGAGATAGAAATGCGTACCTTGTCTCCAGCACTCTACATGCAAGTGATCCGCGCAGAATTTAAAGACAGGAAATAAACTACCTAAATGATGCAAGCGGAAAAGCCGAGTCCTAGATGAGCAATTTCTAGCGCAGAACCGTCTAACTCAGTCAGTCGCCCTCGATCCAAAGAGTCCGGTCTAGACCCACCCCTCCTCTTCTCGACAGGTCGAGTTCAGGAGTAGCGCTTGACGGGGCAGGCTCGCGGCGCATAGGCTCTCAGGAAAGTGACTAAGTAATTTTTATTATTTATTATTAGTAGGTTTAATTACGTTCTATGGGAACAGATAAGCAGTTAGGTGTGTGGATCCTACTAATTACGTCACAAGCACCAGAAATTCCTAAGTCTAGGGGCTCGAGCAAAAACCGCGTAAACACCGGAAAGGCAGTAAAAAAAGTAGAAGAAAGCCGCGTAAAAAACCACGAAAATCTCCTAAGGGTCCCCCGAGCACACCGGTGCTCGGCGAAACAGACCCGCTGAGTCAAGTCCACAACAGTTCAAGTCTCGGAGTGTACCTGTATTATTACAAAAATAATAATCAAATATCCTAAGCTAACCTCACCCACTCAACTCTCTCTCTCGCTCTCTCCTGCTGCTCGATGAAGAAACGAACCGCCTCCGCTTCGCTCGGGTGCACCGGCGCTCCTAGGAATGCCGCCCTCGCTCCTCGGGCCCTCGCAAGAAACAGAGAGAAAAGTGGTCAGTCCGAAATTATTGTCAGAAATATGAGAGAAATATATATATGCAACAAATCTATACAAAAAGCCGCGAAAATCAAAAGCCGCGGAAAAAGCTAAAAACGACTACTAAGCCGTGCTCCCCGGCAACAGCGCCATTCTGATGACACAAAAACCGAGCGACAGAGGTAGAAGGTACAGAAAAATAGTTCGTTGCGACCTCAGCCACTCAGAATGTGTCAATCAAGAAAAATGAACCACTAAATAAATCAAAGATCAATCAAAACACTCAAATAGCGGTCCTGCTATGAGATTTACCTGGTATAGCACCTAGGGTCGAACACAAGGAGCACGGATTGGCTAAAAAGCCTACGAAGTAGTCAAAAAAATCAGAGAAAAAGGGAAAACATTTTTAGTGGTTTTTAATTGTTTTTAAATTTTTTTGGAATTTTTAATATGTGAAGAAAATAAAAGAAAACAAAGACAAACACACTTTGGCAATTTATTTAATGCATCAAAATTCAAGCAAAAATTCAAACAAAAATATTTTTATGTTTTTTATGTTTTTTAGTGTTTTTGGTGAATTTTTGGGATTTTTATGATATTTATTTTAATTTCTAAAAATCAAACAGTGAGAAAAACAAGGGGTACTGTCCAGCCAAGCCTAAAGTCCTTAAATAAAATACCTAAGGACCTCAAAAGGGCCTGGAGGTAATTTTCCTGTAGAATAGAGAAAACAAGGAAAATTGGAGTACCAAAATTATTGTTTTTGGATTTTTAATGTATTTATTAGAATTTTTATGGGTTTTTGAGGGTTTTTAAGTTTTTAGGGTTTCCAGTGATGAAAAATAGCCAAAATTGGCTAGAAAATCAATCAACACACAATAAACAGTACCTAATTTTTATAGAATTTTTAGGGGGGTTTTTATATTTTTTTGTGATTTTTCAAGCTAAACAGTGCCAAAAATAGGGTTTTTGAATTTTTTAAAAATAGCAAACAAACTCAAAAATGTCCTCAAAAATCTACAAAAATCCTACACCATGGCAGGAGCCATGTTTCAAATTTTTGTTGGATTTGGAGGTGATTTGATATTTTATTCAAAAATGACAAGGGGGCACTGTGCACAGGGACCAAAGTGCAAATACCCGAAGCTCTGGGGGTCCTGGTGCAAAATACCCAGCAAGTGACGCGCGTGGCGGTGCCTGGGGCACTCAGGGACCTCTATGTAAGAAAAACAAGTCCGAGGACCTTTTGGTAACTCGTACCAAAAAGTCCAGGGGCTGTTATGCAAATATCCCACTAAAAGACGCACATGTGCAAATAAAACACTCACAGGGGCATAAATGCAATTACTGAAAATATTTCATTCATTTATGAACAACCAGAACTACAGGGCTAATGTTGCAAATATACCAAACAAAGCACGTGGCGAAGCACGTGACAGACACTCACAGGGGCATAAATGCAAATAAACTAGAGTACCAGGTTCCAAGTGCAAATATCCCAACGTAAATAAAAGACACACAATATTTACAGGACTAAATCTAAAAACATAAACTAAGAGGGGGCCTACGGTAAATTACCCCTTATTACGTCGACGGCCGGATGTGCGCCACGTAGCAGATCCAACGAACGAGAGCGGTGGCGCCTGTGACCTTGAAAGGCTCGGCCTGATCAAACGGTGGAGGGTCCTCCACGTGGAGATCGGACGGTCCTCGTACGTAGTGGCCGAACCCTCGGTGAACCAACGGCGGGGATCACACCTCAACTGATCTGACGCTATCTGCAGCTCCGCAAATGGACGGTCGTGATCTGGTCTGGAGCTCTAAGGCTGATCTGACGGTCGGGGAAGATGGTGAAAGAACACTTCGCCGGCGAGCTTCGCCGGCTCGATGCACCATCTAAGATCCTCCCCTGCTGCTCCTGAAGAGCGGAAAAGCTTCTCCGTGAAGCCCCGCACCCAATGCTCCACTCCGATGAAGGCTGGAAGCTCAGAAGAGCTCCGGCGACGTGAACCACCTGGAGCTGTTGTGCCAAGAAGCTCCGACCTCCAGATGAGGTCTATAGACTTGGAAACCTGCACAGGAAGCAAGAGGGGTCGAGGGCAAACTGCCTCGACCCGTCAGAGCGGGTGAAAGGTGAACGGTGATGCGATGCGATGGCTCTCCGGCGAGCGGCGGAGGGAGGAGAGCTGATACCCTGCTCCGGGGCGAGCCAGGGGGAGAGAAGGGGCGGAGAAGGTGGATAGGAGTCAGGCGAAGGTGGTGGTGGTGTCAGATGGTCAGATGGGTAGGCGGAAACGGCTGGCGGAGGTAAAACTAATGAAATGCGAAAAATCGAAAACTAAGCTAATCTATGGCCTAACTAAGCTACCTGATGGCTGCTGTCGACTGGGCTGAAGCTCGGCGAGCTTCTGGTCATTGCCTGCAAGGGGGCGTCGCTTCCCCGAGGCTGAGCGCGCTCGCGGCGGCGCACGGTGGTGATTTCCACCGGATCAGTGACTCCCGGCTGCCCGGGCCTCGCTGCGACTCCACTGGCCACGGCTGTCACTCAGGGATGGTGGAGGAGCTCACAGGCGTCGAGGGGAAGATCAAAGATGGCGTGAATAGGTCGCCGGTGATGACGTTAAATATGGTGGAAGATCCGAGAAGAAGGAGGTCGGGCGGGTGGAACGAAGCTCGGATCCTCCAAACCCACCCCGGACGAGGATCCTGGATATGCAGCAATCAATCGGAGCCCGGGGTTTGGGTCAATGGCGGTCGGGTCAGGCGGGTAAAAATTGGAGAAGACGGGTCGGTCGCCAGATCCGCAAAAGGGAAGGGTCCGCGGGGGAAGTTGACCGGGGTCAACAAACCCCCGTGGACCAATCAGGAGCCGCCAAGCAAATAAAACTTGATTTATTTATTTAGGCTAGGAAATGATCGAATTAGCAAAAACTTAAAACACAAAATATTTTTATTTTATTTTTTTCTATTTTTTGGTGATTTTTAATTAATTTTTGGAAATAAAAATAAGGTATTTACATAGTATGTACCATATATAGGTATATATACAATTTGTAGGGTTTTAATTTTTGATTTTTAATTATTATTTTTATACAATTTTATCCTTATTTTATATTTTATTTATTTACATTATAAAATAAGGAATAAAAGGGTGTTTTTATTTTATTTTTATTATTTATATACATAGGTGAAATAAATAGTTATGTACAACTATATACATGGCATATGTACAATATATTTTTGTAATTTTAGCTTTTGATATTTTTATTTGAATTTTTTGTTTTGTTTTGTTTCTTTTTATTTATTTTATTTACAACATAAAATATTTACAACAAGTTTTGAAAATAAATAAATTTATTTACAAGGTTAAATACATGTAGAAGCATGGTCTATATACATGGTGAAAGGGTATTTTTTTTGAATTTTTGATTTTTAGATTTTTATTTTGTTTTTAATAGCTTCTAAATATATACAAAATATGTACAAGCATATTTTTGGTTGAGGAAAATATAATTTTATTTATTTACATAAATATTTACACATGAGCTCCTATCTCCCTCTACTGTGGCTTTTATGCGGTCAGGCCCATGCTGAGCCCTCCCTTGGGTTAGGTTGCTCAATATTTATTCTAAATATTTCCCTTTTTTTCTTTTTAATCTTTATTCTTTTATTTTTGCACAAAAACATGCTAATTATAGGTTTTTACACAATGCATGCTTTTGGTAATTATTGATATTTACATATATCTACATGTATTTGCAAAGGTTTTTGTAGCTAAAATATAAGAATAAAGAGTGATGAATGGGTATTCATCAGATACCTGGAGCGGCCTCCGTTCTCCAACCTCGCAGCGGACCACCGGCGATCACCTCACCATTTTGAAGCCACCAACCCTCAGAGGTACCATCCAGGAGTATTTAGGGACACTTTGGAGCTTAAAGGACCATCAGAGGAGGGAGAACGAGCTTGGAGAAGCTCGCTTCACCGAGGGTGTTTCCTAGTTCATCCACCATCATGCGTCGTCGTTGGATTGGTTGTGTTCTTCCATGTCTACAACAACTGTCAAATCTAATCGCGCCTTTACTGTCGGATCATCCCAAACGATCTAATCTTGGCTGCTCGCTGCGAAGGGGTATCAGGCGTTCTGGTCGCAACACGTGGCACAAGTGAGAGATCAATTGCCTTCGGATCATGCCATTGCTTTGGGTATTTTGTATATTTCACCTGAGAATTTTTGTACTTTATTAAATAGCACTTAAGATTTCCTAGACGTTAATATTTGCATCCAGAGCCCCGAACTTTTGATATTTGTAAGTAGGTCCAAGTCACGTCACCTCATGTGACGCATCACTTGAGGGGATATTTTGCAGCGGACTGATGAATACCCATTTGCCAAACACATGTATATTCATGTAAATACAAATAATTATAAAAAAGCATGCATTATGTAAAAATAAATAATAAGCATGTTTTTATGTATAAATAAAAGAATAAAGAGATAAAAAAGAGGGAGATATTTAGAATAAATATTGAGCGGCCTAATCCCAAGGGAGGGCTCAGCATGGCTTGACCGCATAAAAACCAAAGTAGAGAGAGAGATAAGGAAGCTCACACATGTGTAAATATACCGTGTATAAATAAATAAAATATTTTTCTCTAAATAAAAATGGATTTCTATGTGTATATTTGTAAATACAAATTTAAATTAAAAATAAGAAAAATTAAAAAGAAAATAAAAATAACCTTCCTTGTGTATATTCACCATGTACATAAAATCATGTATCTTTTTATTTATCCCTATAAATAAATCAATTAAAATCCCATGAAAATTGTACATATTATATACTTCATAATGTAAATAAAAAAAATAAAAACCATAAAAACAAAAATAAAATAAAAATAATAAAAATAAAAATCAAAATGAACATTGTGTATATACCATGTACATACTTGTATATATCTATTTATTTACCCTTGTAAATAAATAATAAAAATAAAATAAAAATACCAAAATATTCCAAATTCTATTCTATAAAAAAATAAAATAAAAAATTGGAATAAAAATGTACATAAATAAATAAATAAAAATCAAAAATTAAAAATACAATATTGTATATATACCTATATATTATACTATATTCTAAATACCTTATTTTTATTTCAAAAAAATAAATAAAAATCACAAAAAAATAGTTTAAAATAAAATAAATATTTTTCATGTTTTGGGTTTTTCCTAATTCGGTATTTTTCTATTTTTTATGCAATTTCCAATTATTTATGATGTGGCCGACTCTCATTGGTCTACGGGGGATGTTGACCCCCGGTCAACTCCCCCCTTGGACCACAGTCCTACGGATCCGAGTTTTTGAACTGACTTCTCCTAATTATTGCACCTCGATCCGAGATCCAAATTCGCTAACCCTGGGTCCTAATCCGACCTTGATCAACCCTGATCCACGCCTGGGGTGGGTTTTGGGGATCCACGCTCCGATCAGCTCGCCCGAGCTACTTCTAGCCGGACCCCTAGGACTATATAGCAGCAGCTCCTACCGCGCTTTCACTCATCTTTGGTTCCTCTCTTTCCTTCCCAGGACCTCCACCATCATCGCTTGAGTGACAGCAAGCGATTGGCGGTGTCGCAGCGAGGAGGAGGAGTCCCGACCATCGATCCGGTAGCCTTGCGCCGCCGTGCGCCCCCACCAGCGTGGTGCTCGAGCCTCGGGCATCGACGCCCTCGAGGCAAGGACTAGGAGCTGCAGCAGCTTCTTCCCAGTCGACCTCAACCATCAGGTAGTCTTAGTTCCCTTCATCTTTCGCTAATTTTCGTTTACCCCCAATTCCATCCTCCGTCGTCGACCTTCGATTCCGACTATATCTGGCCCCCATTCGATCATCGAAACCGATCTTCACCTTTACCCTTCTCCCACGCACATTCTTCACTCATCCATTCAACCCAGTTCGCACATGAACTGGGATTGGAGCTCCTCCGTCGTCGCCTCGTCGGAGCTCCTCCATTCCGACGCATCGATCACCCCATCGCCTCTAACCGGGTCGAGGCATTTTGCCCTCGACCCAGGAGTGCTTCTGTGTAGCTTTGCAGGTCAGAGGAGGATCATCTGAGGTCCTCCACGTTCAGCACAGGAGTTTGAGCTCCACCTTCGTCGCTGGAGCTCTTCGGAGCATTCCAGTGCCATCGGAAGGGCTCTTCAGATGCGGGAGGCTCCGACGATTCTTCTCCGACCATCAGCAGCCCCTGCAGAGGTCCCGAGTGCGCACGTTCCTCCGGTGAAGTTCGTCGGCGAGGAGTCTCTCCAGGACCCTCCTCTTCCGTCCGTTCGACCCTAGAGGCCCAGATCATTTGTGGACCGTCCGATCGCGCTCAGGGTTATTCACCAGTGACCACCGCCTGATCGCCACGTGGAGAAGCCTGGAGCGTCCATTAGTGAAGAGTCAGCGCCCGCTACTTTAGACCGCTGATTCCCCACGTGGCGCGCCCTCCACTGTTCGATCGTCGCCGAGGGTCTCTTCATTGAGGCGCCACTGCTTCAGATCGCATGATCTTCCACGTGGCGTCCATCCAGCCCTCCGCTTAAATAAAGGGTAAATTGTGCTTAGGCCCTTAGCTTTTTAGTCTTTAATATTTAGTCCTGTAAATATTCAGTTAAGTTGTTTTTATTTTGGATTTTTGCATAGTGGACCTTGTAGTTTTTGTTAATTGCATTTCTACCCCTGCCTGTTGTAGTCACGCGCATCGACACGTGTATTTTTGGTGAAATTGCATGGATGGGCATGTGTTTATGATGGTTATTGATTGAAAAATCTTTTTACATATTTGTACATATACCCTTGTGAATGCTTTATTTCCACATGTGCCGAATTTAGTGGGCTTTTTACACTTGCGCCCCTGGACTTTTAGTACATGTTACTAATAGGTCTAAGGACTTAAGTTTTGGTGCAAATAGGTCCCTGAGTGCCCCAGACACGTGCCTCGTGCGTGTAAAGTTGGGAATTTTGCACCTGGGCCCCCTGAGCTTCCAGTTTTGTTACTTTTAGGCCCCTGAAAGATATTTTTATTACGATCAGGTCCTTTTGACTGTGGGCTCTTGATTGTTTTGAATAAAATATCAAATCTACTCTAACTCAAGTGAAAATTTGACACGTGGCTCCTGCCACTATGTAGAATTTTCGTTGAATTTTGAGAAATTTTTGGAGCCCTTTTATTATTTTTAAAAATTCAAAAACACCCCTTTTTTGTTTGTCTAGATATAAAAATAACAAAAAATATTAAAACCTTCTCAAAAATTCTAAAAAATTTAGATTTTGTGTGTTTTGTTGTGCTTGATTTTCTGACCAATTTTGGTCATTTTTGGACTTATAGAAAATATAAAAATTGAAAACTTTGAAAATCTTATAAAAATTCTAATAAATCACAGAAAAATCAAAAATAAATAAACTCAGTCTCTGATTTTTCCTTTTTGTCTATATTTTACATTAAAAATACCTCCAGGCTCTTTTGAGACCATTTTAGATCTTATTTTGGTCTTAAGAGCTCGACTGGACAGTGTTCTTGCATTTCAGCCTTCTTTCATTTTTCTAAAATTCTCTAAAAATCAGAAAATACCAAAAATTCAACAAAAATTGTAAAAAATACAAAAATTCTAAAAATATTTTTGCTTGATTTTTTGGAGCTTCTTAGAGTAGTTAAATAATTGTTGCAAGTTGCTTTTTGTGTGGTTTTTCTTAATTTCTTTATAATTAAAAACTCCAAAAAAATATAAATATTAAAAATCCACCAAAAATGCTTTGTTTTTATTTTTTTTTGATTTGAGACTACTTCGTAGGCCGCAAGTCCATCACGTGCTCTCCGAGTTCGATCCTGGGTGCTATACCAGGTTAATATCATAACGAGACCGCTACCTTGATTTTTATCGTGATTTGATTTTTATTTGGTGGTCTGATCTTTTCTTGATTGAGCTCTGAGTCCCGGGAGACTGAGGTCGCAACGACCGCAGATATACCTGATTTACCTGAGTTGTTCGGGCAGCTCATCAGAATGGCGCCGTTGCCGGGGAGCATGGCTTAGTAGTCGTATTTTTCTGCGGTTTTTCCTTTTTGCGGCTTTTTGTATAGAATTTTTGTATATATTTTTCGTATATATATATATATTTCTGGCTTATTTACAATAACCTGGTCTGATCACATTCTTCCGTTTTCTTGTGAGGACACGAGGACCGAGGCGGCGACTTTCGAGGAGCCGATGCAACCGCGGCAATCGAAGGCGGCTCCCTTCTGTACGGAGTCGCAGGAGAACGTGAGGAGACAGCTGAGTGCGGGAAGCCGCGGAATAGCCACGGATTAGATTAGTTTTTATTTCCCTATTATTTGAACTATAATTGTAATAATACAGGAACAACAGGACTCTCTTTTAGACTTAGACTCTCGGGGTCTGTTTCGCCGAGCACCGGTGTGCTCGGGGGACCCCTCGGTTCTACACGATTTTCTTCGCGGTTTTGATCTCTTTACTGCTTATTCGGTTTCTCGCGGTTTTTCGAGCCCCTAGCCATAGGATTTTCTACTTGACTGTAACGTAATAATTAGGATCCAAACACCCTAATATATATGCTTGTACCTATAGATCGGTAATTGGACCAATAATAAAAAGATTAATAAAATAGTCAATCCATTACCTTCGAGCCTACGCGTCGCGAGCCCACCCCGTCAAGCGCTGCTCCTGAACTTGATTTGTCGAGAAGAGGAGGGGTGGGTCTAGACCGGACTCTTGGATTTGAGGCTGGTGGTTGACTAATCATTCTTGCAAGTAGAAATTGCTGCTTAGGGCTCGGTTTTCTGCCTGCACCATTTGGGTAGTTTATTTTCAGTCTTTAAATTCTGCGCGGATCATTTTGCATGTAGACTGCTGGAGTCAGGTACGCATCTCTTACTCTGCATGCATCATTGATTTTTCACGAATCGGTTTTTCGTCTTCTCCCCCTATTTTGGATTAAAATAACCAGGAGAATCGAAAAATTCATTAGGCGATTTTGTTTGATTATTGAAAAATACCTAAAAAAGAGAAATCATAAAATTGGGACTGGTTAACTTTATCGACCCTAAAAGACGATCGCTGAAAAATTTGTCTTGGGGAGAGAAACCCCCTCATTGTCTGGTTTGCTTACGCGAGAGAGTGACCCGCACACTAGGTAGAGCCATACCCGATATCTTTCTCGACTGATTACCGGCTCTTTCTGTACAGGACAGTCGGTTGAGAAAATATCGGATTACCCAACAGGTCACGCTAATCGCTCAGCTATCCTGACCGATCACCTAATAAAATTGACAAGATAATTGACCGAGCCTTTACGGTCTTCAGCTCGCGTTGCATTGGTGAATCAGGGGTTTGCTTGTGATCATAGTTGTTATCAGATCTCATCCGCCCAACTCGCCAGATCACGATGATGGGCATGAGGTCTCTTAGGTAGCCTCTGGCTGCACCGCTTTTCAGCACTCCAGCCCACTCATCTAGGTCGGTTCGTGGGAGCTCCGACCCGCTCTCCGAACCCGAGTTCGATTCCGTCCTATTCCCCCTCGACCACCCTTCTACCGATTCCGAGATACCAGTGCCATATGAGAGACTACAGTCAGATGATTTATTGGCACCTGAGTTTGGGTCATTTGCCATTGCAGAGACCATGGACGGCAGCAGCGACGACCGCACCACAGGTCCCCGAGGAGAGCAGACATTCGTCCTGGACCAGGGTGCAATTAACTCCACCCTGATCACCTCCCTAGACTCAGTTCAGAAGCAGGTTAGGGATCAGGGAGCTTTTATGATAGAGATGAGGCGCGAGATGGAGCAGATGAGAGCTGACCGCGAGCAGCGCGGCCCAGGGGGTGGACCCGACGATGCGGCAACAGCCACAGTAGCCGCAGCGGCAGCAACCGCCGCTGCAGCAGCCGCCGCTGCAGCAACCGCAGCAGGAGCAATAGAGTCACTGAGACCGATGCGGGAGTTGCACAACCCGGATCGACTTTGACGCACCGTTGAGTAGTACTTCCAGCTATCGTGGGGGACTTCAAGTTCCGCCCGAACACTCTTCAGCTTCTATCCCGGTTCCATGGGCTGGCAACTGAGGAGCCTCATCTCCACCTTCAGGAGTTTGAGATGATTTGCAGCACTGTCCACAACTGTCAGGTGGACCAGGATACCATCCGCATGATTGCCTTCCCCTTCTCACTAGCAGATAGAGCAGCCACCTGGCTGCAGCATCTGGGGAGATTTGTATATACCTGGGAGCAGCTCCGCACCGAGTACTTGAACAAGTACTATCCACTCGGGTGGACGAATGCAGCGAGGGCCCTAATCAGCAACTTCTCCATGCTCCCCAACAAGTAGTTTGACGAGGCATGGGAGAGGTTTAGAGAGCTTACAGACATATGCCCGCACCACGACATCTCGAAGCCGAACCTTGTTCAGAGCTTCTTCTGCGGGTTGACACCAGAGCTGCAGGGCCTGGTGAACGCTTCTTGTGGGGGGTCCTATTTCGCCAAGGACCATGATCAGGTCTGAGCCATCTACGAGGAGATGGTAGAGAACTACATGGTGATGTCCCAGACCCGATTGTACACTCAGGGATGCCCCCAGGCACAGACCGTGCAGTACCAGAGGATCGCACGGGTTGACGCCGGTCCATCCAGTTCGTCAGCTGCAGCAGCACAGGCCGAGTCCACAGCCGTTGACATGGGCATCATCAGCGAGAAGCTGGACCGGATGGAGATTATTGAGAAGAAGCAGTGCCAGGGCATCATACAGATGGAGAAGATGGCACAGACTCTGAGTAACCTGAAGACACAGCTCATGTGTCTCCAGGAGGCACAGACGGCTTCCCAGCCCCGTCTTCAGGCACGAGGCGATCCGAGTAGCTCCGGCAGCTCGTCCCAGCGCTCCAGCCACCAGCAGCCTAGACAAGTTCACCTTGTAAAGCGGAGCCGTACTATCAGCCACAACCTTCTAACCATTCAACACCATCTCCTGACAAACAGATGGTGGTCTACCAGCCGGATCAGCCTCTGGCAGTGCTTCCGCTACCCCAGTACGATTCAGAGCCATTGATGGATGTCAACGGGATTTGATACGATCGCCCCCAGCCCGGTATCCGACGAGATCATCCCGGATTCTGTTGGGCGACTGATGACCACAAAAAACCCCAAGCAACTAAGGATGAAGAAATAACAAACAAAGGTCGTTGCAACCTTAGTCGCTCGAGAAGTCCGGGTCAACAAGGAAAATTAAGGTTCAGACCACCAAAATAAGATAAAAACAAATGAACACAAATAGCGGTCCTGGCTATTAGATTAGCCTGGTATAGCGACCAGGGTCGGACTCAGGGAGCACGTGATGGGATTGCGGCCTACGAAGTAGTCTAAAGAATGAATAAAATAAAATACAAATGTTTTTGGTGGATTTTTAATTTTAATAATTTTTTTGGATTTTTGATTAATAAGGAAAATAAGAAAACAAGGGAAGAAGCCAAATACAAACAATTATTAAAGCATTCAAAACTCAACCAAAAATTCAAATAAAAATGTTTTTATGTTTTTTACTGTTTTTAATTTTTTTGGTATTTTTCTGATTTTTATTTAATTTTCTAAAAATCAAACAATGCAAGGAAACAACAACAATGTCCAACCCAGCTTCGGGGACTTAGATAAAATATCTAAAAGTCCCTAAAAAGCCCGGAGGTAATTTTCCTATATAGTAAAACTACAAAGAAAATTTGGCCACTGGAATTATTATTTTTGGATTTTTTAAAATAATTATTAGAATTTTTATAGATTTTTAGATATTTTTCAATTTTTATGAGTTTTATATAATGAAAAATGACCAAAATTGGTCAGAAAATCAAACAAGACAAAATACGCAGTAGCTAATTTTTTTGTAATTAATATTGTTTTGTGAATTTTTAAGTCAGACAGAGAAGAAAATGCGTGTTTTTGAATTTTAAAAATAGTAAACGAAATTAAAAATGTCCCCAAAAATTTTAGAAAATTTTACAACATGGCAGGAGTCATGTTTCCAATTTTCATTGAATTTGGAGTGAGTTTGATATTTTATTCAAAATCAAAACCAAGGTACAGTGCACAGGGACCTATACGCAATTAGTGAAAGTTTCAGGGGGTCCGATGTAAAATTTCCATGGTTGCACGCGCGAGGCACGTGACCTGGGCACTCAGGGACCTAATTGCAATAAAAAAAGATTCTCGGACTAATTGGTAACAGGTACCAAAATTCCGAGGGCCTTTTTGTAAATTACCCAAAAATATATGCACTCTAAAAAATCATGCACGGGGGCATATATGCAATTATATAAAAGTTTTCATTCATTCATGAACATCCCAGAACTATAAGGCCAGTCATGCAAATAACCCAACAAAACACGTGTCGATGCACGCGATACACTATAGGCAGGGGTATATATGCAAATAGCAAACAAGACAGAGTCCAAAGTGCAAAAGTACCAAAATAAAAACAACGTACTATGGTATTTACAGGACTAAACACGAAATAAAGGAAACAGAGGGGCCTAAGAACAATTACCCCTTTATTATATCAGAGGGACGGATGGTTGCCACGTGGTGGATCGAACGGTGGAGGACTGGTGGCTCGCAGCAAAGGAAGCCCTCGGCGCGATCGAACGGCTGGGAAGTTGCCACGTCGCTGATCTGACGGTCGGGAACAGGTGGTGCTTCTTCATCCTGATCGAACGGTCTAGATCGACTCTCTTCACGATCGTGCGGTGCAGGTGCTCCTCAAATGGATGGCTCGGATGGAATCTGGAGCTGGAGGACGATCCAACGGTGTCTGAAGGTCGAGGAGGAACTGATGGCCGGCGACCTTCGCCGGCCCGCTGCGCGCACTCCCGGCCTCCTCGCAGGGCTCTGATGATCGGAGAAGAAGCTCTGTGGGCGTATCTAAAATGGTCGTTGCGACCCAAGTCACCTGATGTGGTCAATCCAGAAAAAGAGACCACCAATAAGAGATAAAATCAACTCAAAACAAGATAGCGGTCTTGCTATTATTTTAACCTGGTATAGCGACCAGGGTCGAACTCAGGGAGCACGTAATGGTCTTGCGGCCTACGAAGTAGTCAAGAAATGAAATAAAATACAAGACAAATGTTTTTGGTGGTTTTTAATTCTTTTTATATTTTTTGGATTTTTAATTAATTAAGAAACTAAAGATCACAAGAAACCAAGGCAATTCAACTATTTATTTAATGTATCAAAAATTAAGCAAAAATTCCAGAAAAAATGTTTTTGTGTATTTTATGTTTTTTGCTGTTTTTAGTGAATTTTTGAGATTTTTCTGATGTTTATTTAATTTTCTAAAAATGAAACAATGATAGAAAAAGGAGGTACTGTCCAGCCGAGCTTAAGGGACTTAGATAAAATATCTAAAAATCCCTAATAAACCTGGAGGTAATTTTCCTGTATAGAAAAAGAAACAAAGAAAATTTAGGCGCCTTAATTATTGTTTTTGGATTTTTAGATTAATTATTAGAATTTTTATGATTTTTTAGGGGTTTTTCGATTTTTAGGAGTTTTAAATAATGAAAAATGGCCAAAATTGGACAGAAAATAAAGCACAACAAATTAAATAGTAGCTAATTTTTTTGTAATTTTTAGATAAGTTTTACTATTTTTTTGTGATTTTTCAAATCAGACAGTAAAGAAAATACATGTTTTTGAATTTTTAAAAATATCAAATAGTGTCTAAAATGTCTCCAAAATTTATAGAAAATTTTACATCATGGCAGGAGCCGTGTATCTAATTTTCATCAAATTTGGAGTTGATTTGCTATTTTATTAAAATCAAACACAAGGGCACAGTACACAGGGACCTAAACGCAAATAGTGAAAGTCCTGGGGGGTCCGGTGCAAAAATCCCAAGAAATCATGTGCGAAGCATGTGTCTGGGGCACTTAGGGACCTAATTGCAATAAAAACAAGGTCCCTGGACTAAATAGTAACAAGTATTAAAAGTCCAGGGGCTTGTTGTAAAATACCCAAAAATAAGCGCACATGCACAAATAATTCACGCACAGGGGTATAAATGCAATTTTCTAAAAATTTTCATTCATTTCAGAACAAACGAGAACTACAAGGGCGTCAATGCAAATACACCAAAGAAATTCACGTGACGATGCACGTGGTCCACGTAGACAGGGGTATAAATGCAAATAAAGAAAGTACGAGGTCCTAAGTGCAAAAAGTTCGGAATAAAATGAACATGACAAAATATTTACAGGACTAATTAATAAAGACCATAAATAGAGGGGCCTAAGAGCAATTTACCCCTTATTTATTATCCGAGGAGCTGGATGCGCGACGCGTGGCAGATCGGACGGGTGGAATGGCGCGGCGCACGAATGGAGAAACCTCAGCTCTGATCGGATGGTGGAGGCTCTCCCACGTGGAGGATCCAACGGTTGTGGTGCGACGCTGGTGAACGAGTGGCCTCTACTCTGATCGGACGGTCGGGGCAGTGCCACGTAGCGAATCTGACGTCTGTGAGGTGGTATGGCTAACCCTCGATGATCCGACGGTCCAGATCCTGCCTCTGGTGATCGAACGGTTGCTGCTGCTCCTCAAACCAAGGGTCGAGATCACATCTGGAGCTGCGAGGCTGGATGGACGGTTGGGGAGGATGCACCAAGAACAGGTCGCCGGCGATGTTCGCTGGCCTAAAACTCGCGCTGTGCGTCTCCTCAGCTACTGCTAAGATGCGGAAGAGCTCCGCCGTGAAGTTCAGCAGCTGATGGGGGCCTCCGATGAGTCGGAGAACCACCAGAATGGCCCCGCGACGGCGGTGGCCTGAAGCTGCTGTGCTCAAGCCTTGGACCTCCAGATGAGGTCCTTCCGACGATCTAACCTGCACAAGCAAAACACGGGGTCGAGGGAAAACTGCGTCGACCCGTCAGAGCGAGCGGGAGGTGAAGGATGAGGCGGTATGAGGGCTCTCCGGCGAGCGGCGGAGGGGAAGAACCGGTATCCCTGCTCCGGGACGAGCCGGGGGGAATGGAAGGTCGGAGAAGGTGGAGAGGGGTCTGGTGGACGTGGTGGCGGTGTCGGATGGTTGAATGGGTGGCCGGAGACGAAGGGTGGAGGTGGCGGAGCTACTCTACTGAAATCGGAAAATTCCCAATCTAAGGTATTCTACGGCCTAAAGAGGTTACCTGGCGGGTGCTGTCGACTGGGCTGGAGCTCGGAGAGCTCCTGGGTCATGGCCTGCAAGGGGGCATCGTCTCCCCGAGGTTGGGCGCGCTCACGGTGGCGCACGGCGGCAGAGCCACCGGATCAATGGTCTCCTGGGGTACTCGTGCCTCGCTTCCACTCCAGAGGACTCGGCTGTCACTCAGGCACTCCGGAGGAGCTCCTTGGCTTCGAGCAGGAGGTCCAAAGATGCGTGAAAAGCTCGCCGGAGGAGAACTTTTATATGCTCAGGGATCTGAGAAAAAAGGGTCGAGCAATAAAAAATGGAGCTCGGATCCCTAGAACCCACCTCGGGCGAGGGTCTCGGATGTGTGCTGATCAATCGGAGCCCGGGGTTAGGTGAAATGGTTGACGGATCGAGTGGGAAATAAATCGAGAATTCGGGTCGGTCACCCAGATCCGAGGTGAAGAGGGTCCGCGGGGGAAGCTGACCGGGGTCAACAAACCCCCGTGGACCAATCAGAAGCCGCCAAGGTCCATTTATTTGTTAATTTATTTTAAAATAGTAAATGCCCGAATTAATAAAAACTTAAAACATGAAAAACATTTATTTTATTTATTTTTCTATTTTTTAGTGATTTTTAATTATTTTCTGAAATATAATTTAGGTATTTACAAAATATTATTATTTTATATAGGTATATACAATATGTATTTTTGATTTTTGATTTTTAATTGTTTATTTTTGTATATTTTATTCCAATTTTATATTTTATTTATTTATATAATAAAATTTGGAATAATTTGATATTTTTATTTTATTTTTATTATTTATATACAAGGGGGAAATAAATAGATATGTACATATGTATACATGGTATATATACAATGTAGGTTTTGATTTTTATTTTATTTATTTTTATTTTATTTTTGATTTTTATTTTATTTATTTACATTATGGAATGTGCAGTATGTACATATTTTATTGGATTTTTATTTATTTATTTATAAGGGTAAATACATAGATAAAGGGATCTATGTACATGGCTTTTATACAATGGTGAAGGGATTTTTAATTTTCTTTTTATTTTTATATTTTTATTTTGATTTTATCTTTACAAATATTTACAAATAACTATAATCCATTTTTATTTTTAGAGGAAAATATTTTTATTTATTTATTTATAGGTATATACACATATGAGCTTCCTTATCTCTCTCTACTTGGGTTTTTATGCGGTCAGGCTCATGCTGAGCCCTCCCTTGGGATTAGGTCGCTCAATATTTATTCTAAATATTTCCCTCTTTTTCTTTTGACTCTTTATTCTTTTATTTTAGCACAAAAACATGCTATTTATTAGTTTTTTACACAATGCATGCTTTTTGCTAATTATTTGTATTTACACCTATCTGCATGTATTTGCAAAGGTCTTTGTAGCTAAAATATAAGAATAAAGAGTGATGAATGGGTATTCATCAGGCTCCCGCATCGACTACTGGTCTCCGATGGCCCAACGGAGCTCCGAGGAGCTCAGGCGGAGCCGGCGGAGCTCAAGCTGCTGCTCCAAATGGTCCAAGCCCTCAGATGGGCTCGGACGTTCCTGCAAAGTACACCAGCAGACTCGCAGGTCGAGGGCAAAGTGCCTCAACCCCGTTAGGAGGGGTGACGGTGGTCGGTGAGGCGGGGGGGGGGGGGGTCGAGCTCCGGCGATGCGAAGGCGGAGGAACTCGAAACCCCAGCTCCTGTGCGAGCTGGGTTGAATGGAGGGGCGGAGAACGTGCGTGGGAAGAAGGCGATCGTGATGGTACGGTCCGATGATCGAGTGGAAGGTGGGGGTGGCCGGAATCGATGATTGTCGGCGACGGCGAGATTTGGGGCAAACTAGAAATTAAAGAACAAGGGAAAAAACTAAAGCTACCTGGATGGAGGAATCGACTGTGGGCGATCTGGGGGTGCTCTGGGTCCTTGCCTCACGGGTCGTCGAGGCCCGAGGCTCGAGCTCCTGCTTTGGGCGGAGCACGGCGGTGCTAGGACGCCGGATCAGTGGTCCGGGCACCCTCTCCTCTCTGCAACACCACCAGCGGCGAGCTGTCACCTCGAGGATGGCAGTGGAGCTCCTGGGAAAGCAAGGTGGGGAGCCAAAGATGCGGAAAGAGGTGGCGGAGCTCGGATTTTAAATGCCCAGGGGTCCGGCTAAAATCGATCGGGTAGGGAAGCGTGGAGCGCGGACCCCGAGGCGAGCATGCCGGCGAGGGTGTCGGATGTGTCGTGAGTGAAACGGACCCTGGGTATGGGTATGGAGCTATCGGATCTGGAGTGGGGAAGAGGGAGAAGTCGGGTGAAAAATCAGACCCCCGAGGAAGAGGTCCGCGAGGGGCAGTTGACCGGAGGTCAACGTCCCCCGTGGACCAATCAAAAAATTCCAGATCATATTTATTTGGAAATTCGAAATAAAATAGAAAAAGGCCGAATTAAGAAAAACTTAAAACATGAAATATTTTTGTTTTAATTTTTTCTATTTTTTGGTGATTTTTAATTAATTTTTCAAAATAAAAATAGGGTATGTACACTTTATGCTATATATAGGTATTTACACAATATGCCTTTTTAATTTCTTGATTTTTAATTTTTAATTTTCATACATTTTTATTCCCATTTTATATTTTATTTATTTATAACATAAAATTAAGAGTAAAAAGGTATTTTTATTTTATTTTTATTATTTATATACAAGGGTGAAATAAATAGGTATATACATCCATGTACATGGTATATTTACAATATTATTTTTGGTTTTTAATTTTGTTATTTTTATTTCATTTTTGTTTTAATGGTTTTTATTTTATTTATTTATAACATAAAAGATAGAATATTTACAAAATTTTTGGAATTTTAATTTATTTATTTATATGGTGAAATAAATATAGGAGTGGTTGTATGTACATGATGAATATGTACAAAAGGATGTTTTTGTTTTCTTTTTAATTTTTCTATTTTTGTTTTGATTTTTATAATTATATATATATATATAATATACAAGACATTTTATTCTATTTTTAGAGGAAAATACATTTATTTATTTACATGTCTATTTACACAAATGAGCCCCTATCTCCCTCTACTTTGGCTTTTATGAGGTCAGGCCCATGCTGAGCCCTCCCTTGGGTTAGGTTGCTCAATATTTATTCTAAATATTTCCTCTTTTTCTTTTTAATATTTATTCTTTTATTTTTGCACAAAAACATGCTAATTATTAGTTTTTACATAATGCATGCATTTGATAATTATTTGTATTTACACATATCTACATGCATTTGCAAAGGTTTTTGTAGCTAAAATATAAGAATAAAGAGTGATGAATGGGTATTCATCAGCGACCGGAGGTGCCCAGCCCCAGCAGCAGCCGTCAGGATAGGGTGGCCAATACAGCCATCAGAGGGATCACCACCACCAGCAGCCCCCAGTGTACCCACAACAGCAGCAGCAGCAGTCACAGTCGTATGGTCCTCGTCCCTACCAGCAGGGACAGTCTTGGAGGCGTGATCAGCCTCATGAGCCGCAGCATCAGCCACAGACGTACCCCTCTCACCAGCAGCAGCAACAGCCTCACTATCAGAGAGGGTACCCGTCAGGTTCTCATGGGCCATCCTATGAGAATCCCGCCTTGGATGACATAGCCTGCCTCCTCACAGATCAGCAGGCTACCTTTCGATGGGAGATGGATGAGTTCCGCCAGGAGATGCGGGACATAGTGAGAGGGAAGGCCGCCATTCCTACCCAGATAGAGCCGAACCCCAACAACCTCAAGAGGAAGTCTGAGCAGGTAGTTTGTACTGAGTATGCCACTCCTAGTGATACATTTGGAGATAGTCTGCATATTTGTTTGACACTGATTTTGTCACACTTAGGAGCGGTAGGATGCCAGCAGGCGGTGCCTCGTCTGAGCTACACCACGAGGATACCTCCAGAGCGCCCGACGAGGAGGAGAGCGGTACTGAGGCCGCTAGAGATGATGACGGTGGTACTGATGCCACCACGGATGCTGACCCCACCGGCGGTACTGATGCTGTCGTTTCACCAGTTGGAGGAAGTGGCACTGCGACCACCCATGTTGCCGAGCCAGAGCGCAGTACTGAGGCCGCGAGTCTTCCAGCCGAGGGTGGTGTTGATGCCACCGATTTTACTTCTGAGATTCCTGTAGTTTTGCCTTCTGCTAATGTATCCCGAGACATTTCTGGCAATAAAGGAAAGGGTTTATTTTCTTCTGGTCCCATTGTGGTGCTTGATGTATGTGTGGATCCGGCCGTCGAGCCGTCTAGACCCTCTCCTAGTCCTTCATCTGAGACGGACCCTGTGATCCCCTTCCCTAGAGCTCTTCAGATGGGGAAGGGGAAGAAAATAGAAAACCCCAAAAAGAGGCAGCAGGAAGAGTTCAGCCAGCAGATGATAGACCGTTTTCACATTCAGCTGACTCTTCAGGAGGCTTTGCAGCTGATGACACGGAAACCCAAGCGACTAAGGTATAAGGTACAAAAAATAGGTCGTTGCGACCTCAGTCACTCAGAAGTGTCAATCAAGAAAAATGAACCACTCGAAAATATGTCAAATCAATAAAATCACGAAGGAGCGGCCCTGCTATGAGATTAACCTGGTATAGCACCCAGGGTCGAACTCAAGGAGCACGGATTGGTCCAGAGGCCTATGAAGTAGTCAAAATGAATAAAATAAAAGACAAAATATTTTTTTAGTGGTTTTTTAATGATTTTTATATATTTTTTTTTGGGATTTTTAATATGTGAAGAAAATAAGAAAAGCAAAAACAAGCAAACTTTGACAAATTATTTAATGCATCAAAAGTCAAGCAAAAATTCAAACAAAAATATTTTTATGTTTTTTATGTTTTTTACTGTTTTTGGTGAATTTTTGGAATTTTTATAATGTATATTTTATTTTCTAAAAATCAAACAGTAGCAAAAATGCAAGGTACTGTCCAGCCAGGCCCAAAATCCCTAGATAAAATATCTAAGGACCTCAAAAGAGCCTGGAGGTATTTTTCCTGTAAACTAGGTAAAACAAGGAAAATTTGAGTACCAAAATTCTTGTTTTTGGGTTTTAGGTTATTTAATAGAATTTTTAGGAGTTTTTAGGTGTTTTTAGATTTTTATGGTTTTTAAGCAGTGAAAAATAGCCAAAATTGGCTAGAAAATCAAGGAACACAAAATAAACAGTACCTAATTTTTATAGAATTTTTAGGGGGGGTTTTAGATTTTTTGGGGTTTTTAACTCTAGACAGTAGCAAAACTGTAGATTTTTGAATTTTTAAAAATAGCAAATAAACTCAGAAATGTCCTCAAAAATTCTTAAAAATCCTACACCATGGCAGGAGCCATGTGTCAAATTTTCATCGAATTTGGAGGTGATTTAATATTTTATTCAAAAATCACAAGAGGGCACTGTGCACAGGGACCAAAGTGCAAATACCCAAAGTTCTGGAGGTCCAGGTGTAATTAACCTAAGAAGTCACGCGCCAAGCGCGTGCCTGGGGCACTCAGGGACCTATATGTAAAGAAAACAAGTCCCGAGGACCTATAGGTAACTTGTACCAAAAGTCCAGGGGGCTACGTCGCAAATTACCCACAAATAAACACACATGCGAATTTAAACCACACACAGGGGCATAAATGCAAATATCAAAAAGATTTCATTCATTTCGTAACAACCAGAACTACCAGGGTAAAGGATGCAAATACACCAACAAAACACGTGACGAAGCACGTGGCTCACAATAGGCAGGGGTATAAATGCAAACAAACTTAAGCTCAGGGTCCACTATGCAATTTAACCTAAACTAAACAACGTATTTAAATATTTACAGGACTGATATGAAATAACGCAAAGAAAAGGGCCTAAGGGTAATTTACCCTTTATTAAGTCGAGCCGACGGATGGGCGCCACGTGTGTAGATGGACGGCTGGGAATAGGTGGCGCTCCAATGCTGAGGTCCTCGCAGCGATCGGACGGTCGAGGATACGCCACGTGGGGGATCGAACGGGTGAGGCTCTCGGTGGCTAAACCTCGTGCAACGGACAGTCCAGATCCCCTCTCCAAGATCTGACGGTGGCTGGATCTCCTCAAGTGGACGGTCAGGATGAGAACTGGAGGTCGAGGGCGATCGGACGGCCGGGGAAGATGCTGGAAGAACAGTTGGCCGGCGAGTTTCGCCGGCCTCGTGCGTGCGCTGGGATCCTCCCCTGCTGCCTCTGGAGATCGGAGAAGCTCCGCGATGATGGTCCGCAGCTGATGGTGGGTTCCGATGACCCAACCGAGCCCTGGAGGGCTCCGGCGAGGTCGGCGGAGGTGAAGCTCCTGGCCCGAATGACCCAAGCCCTCAGATGGGCTGGAAAACACCTGCAAAGTAAACCAGGAGACTCGCGGGTCGAGGGCAAAGTGCCTCGACCCCGGTTAGGCGGGTGAAGGTGGCCGGTGGTGCGATATGGGCGAGCTCCGGCGAGGGGGGTAGACGGAGGAGCTCGAACCCCAGCTCCTGTGCGAGCTGGGTTGGATGGGGGTATGGAGAAGGTGCGCGGGAGGAAGGCGGAGGTGACGATGGATTCCGATGATCGAATGGAGTTGTGAGGTGGTCGGAATCGAAGAAACACGACGACGATGAGATTTGGGGGTAAATGGAAATTGAACGGAAAGATGGAGATACTGGACTACCTGAGTGGTCGAGGAGACTGTGCTGGAGCTGGGTAAACTCCCGGTCGTAGCCTCAAGGGTCGTCTCGGCCCGAGGCTCGGAGCTCGCTCAGGCGGCGGAGCTGCGGCGGAGTCTTCGCCGGATCGATGGTTCTCGCCTCCTTCCTCGCTGCAACAGGGTGGGGTGGCGAGCTGTCACCTCGCTCTCTCCCTGGAGCTCACTGGAAAGCTGCGCGAATGGCCAAAGATGGAAGAATTAGGTCGCCGGAGACGACAATATATATGGTGCTGGGTCCGAGAAGAGGGGGTCCGGGCAAGCTCAGGAGCGCGTGGATCCCGAGGGAGCGGCTCCGGCGAGGTTGCCGGATGCAAGGAGGATGATTCGGACCCGGGGTTTGGGTTAAACTCAATCGGGTTTAGGTGCTAAAAATCAGGGAACTCGGGTCGGGCGCCCAAATCCGCGAGAAGTGGTCCTGGGGGGGCCAGTTGACCGGGCGGTCAACATCCACAGGACCCAATGAAATCAGGCCACGTGGCTGGATTTTGAGGTGACAAATTGGGGTAGCTAGGGGCCGAATCTGCAAAAACTCCCAACATGAAATATTTTTATTTTATTTTTTTCTATTTTTTGGTGATTTTTAATTAATTTTTGGAAATAAACATAAGGTATAGCTATATATAGGTATATATACAATATGTATTTTTAATTTTTTTGATTTTTAAATTGTTATTTTTGAGCATTTTTATTCCCATTTTAAATTTTATTTATCTATATCATAAAATTAGGAATAAAAGAGTGTTTTTATTTTAGTTTTATTATTTATATACATAGGTAAAATAAATAGAGATATACATCTATATACATGGCATATGTACAAGGTATTTTTGTATTTTTAATTTTTGTAATTTTTATTGGATTTTTGTTTTGATTCTTCTTATTTTATTTACAATACATAACATATAATATTTACAAAAAGTTTTGAAAATAACTTTATTTATTTATAAGGTTAAGTCAATGTAGGAGCATGGTCTATGTACATGGTGAAAGGGTATTTTTGTTCTTTTTGATTTTTAACTTTTTATTTTGTTTTTGTCTTTTGTAAATATGTAAAAATATTTACAAGCATATTTTTGGGTGAGGAAAATATAGTTTTATGTATTTACACAAATATTTACACATGAGCTCCTATCTCCCTCTACTTTGGCTTTTATGCGGTCAGGCCCATGCTGAGCCCTCCCTTGGGTTAGGTTGCTCAATATTTATTCTAAATATTTCCCTCTTTTTCTTTTGAATTTTATTCTTTTATTTTTGCACAAAAACATGCTAATTATAGGTTTTTACACAATGCATGCTTTTGGTAATTATTTATATTTACATATATCTACATGCATTTGCAAAGGTTTTTGTAGCTAAAATATAAGAATAAAGAGTGATGAATGGGTATTCATCACCCCCCTATGCTTAACTTTGCTAGTCCCTTAGCAAACACTTATTTGAAAAAGAAGTGAAAAAGAAAGAAAAAAGAAAAAGAAAAAGAGGATGTACATGGATCAAGGTTGATTATTAAACTTGCCTTCATTAAAGTGGGATATGGAGCTCGATCAAATCTTTGGACTATTAATGTGTCGGAACCTTATTTGGACTTAAGCTTAAAACCCAACAGCCTCTAAGTTCCACCAATCTATAAGCAAGACTCCTCAATAAACCAGATCAGAACAAGTCTACATACACAAACTCTAATGACCATGAATCTTTCCATGCAGTGTAAGTGATAT
Source organism: Ottelia alismoides (assembly GCA_037367405.1). Taxonomy (NCBI): domain Eukaryota; kingdom Viridiplantae; phylum Streptophyta; class Magnoliopsida; order Alismatales; family Hydrocharitaceae; genus Ottelia; species Ottelia alismoides. The sequence goes on from JAZKJV010008703.1 coordinate 217,670, forward strand.
GTGGCTCCCCACCTCAGAAGTAAGAAAGAAACAACCTCCCTCAACCTGGTAACTCTAATGCCTCGGTCTAGCAACTCTTTCCTCGAGAAGCGGGGTATTCCCTTCTAAGTTCAAGTGCAACCGGCTCAAGAAGAGGGGGAAGAAGTATAGACTTTTGGAAGCTTAGCCAATGTAGCTAAGTCTCCCGCTGCCAGCTTCATGAGATGTAACATGGATACCATAAGCTTTTGCTTTATTTGACTATATACACTCCGGTGGGGTTATTAAATTTTCAATCTGACCCACCACTTTTTTGGAGTTCTTTTTGCATTTTGCATTTTTTTTCATGGACTTCTATACAACATATCTACATGGTGCAGCATATTTACAAGAAATTTTCCTCTTGAGCCAGTAGACTATCCCTCTTTTGAAGCTTTATTGCAACCCACAGCTTCTGTCTTTAGCCTTCATCACCACTAGACCAAGTTGAGACGCACTTCCTTCACTAAAAGAAGAAGAGAGGTTCCGCCTAGAAGTACTACCCTCATATGCTACCCCAAGCCAAAGGAAACTGCCTCCTCACCACCTCATCCGTGGAGAGCCATGTGTAAAGTGCTGGTGCAAGTCAAGCCATTGTCTCTAAGAGTAATGCGTGTGTTGTTAAGTGCTCTACTTAGGCTCATCAAGATGACATATGCTCATAGCCTAGTGGACCCAAAGAATTAAGTCCTTATGGACCTGAAAAGCCTTAACCCTAAGTCCTATAAGGTTCCTCTTAAAGTTAGGTGGATTAAGATCTTATTCAAGCTCCATTTCTCAATTTAATTCCAGGCTTGGTTTAAATGTCAACTCTCATCCAGGAAAAACTATATACATATGTGTACACAAGATGCTATTTACAAATATTTTACAATCATGCAGAATTTTTGAAAAATGTTTTGAAATCATGGATGAATGATGCATGAGGTGCAAGTTTTGCAAAAAGATATTTACAAATATTTACACAAAATTTTTGCAAACTTTTGATTTTCAAAACATTTTGGAAAAATTTTGTACTATATACATAATTTTGATACAAAATATTTACACAAGCTTTACACAAAGGGTTTTTTGAAATCATTTTTACAAAAATACTTTGTACACTAGCTATGTATGTGCAAGATAAGAGAAGTTTATGTACATGAAAAATTTTAAATTTTTGTGATTTTTAGCCATTTTATTTATTACACACTCACACAAAGTACGAGTTATGGCTAAAGTATATATGAAATATATACACCCCCCCTATACTTAGCTCGAACGATGTCCTCAGAGTGATCAATAGCGATGAAGAAGACATAACTCGTGCTTAGTAACAGGGAGTGAAAAGTAATGGTTAAGTATAGAAACGAATAAATGAATAGAATGAGAGGGACTCGGTGGTTTCCCCCTATGCTTAGGATTAACTACTCCTAAGTATAGCAAGCTGTACATGAAGGGAAATCCGAGTGAAGAAGATACAGAGTCTGCCCCCCCCTATACTTAGGGTAAAATATCCCTAAGTATAGGCAGCAAAACAGGAGCAGAACTAATGAAAAGAATACCCGCAAGTCCTACATCCCCCCTATACTTAGGGTAAAGTACACCCTAAGTATAGCATAATCATACGATGAGAAAAGGGATGTGGGACTAAAGAATAGAATGATATGGACAACTGGATCTATACAGGCGGAGGAACAGTGAAAATCAGGCGTGCGATGCAAAAGATGTGAGTCAAGAGATCGCATCTCACGCAAAATGAATAGGGGCAACAATAACGTCCCGCGGCTCATGATCTAGAAATGGCTTGAGCCGCTGGCCGTTCACTCGAAAGGTACTCTCAGAAGACAATTCGGATATATCAATGCTACCATTGTCGTGTACCTTTCTGACCAAGTAGGGTCCCTTCCATTTGCTCTGTAGCTTCCCTGGAAACAAACGAAGCCTCGCATCAAACAGCCATACTCTCTGTCCAATCTCAAAATGCTTGTGGCTTATATGAGAATCATGCCACTCCTTCACTCTCTCCTTATACTGTAGGCTGCTTGAGAAAGCTGCATCTCTAAGCTCCTCCAGGGCAGCTAACTCTGCCCTCCTCTGGTCTCCCATACCATCTGGATCCATAAGAATATCTGTGACCGCCCAAAGTGACTTGTGCCTCAGCTCAACAGGTAAATGGCACGGCTTGCCATACACGAGGCGAAAGGGAGATGTGCCCAAAGGTGTCTTGAAAGACGTCCTATATGCCCACAAGACCGAGTCCAAAAGCTGTGACCAATCCTTTCGGTCAGGGCGGACGACTTTCTGCAGAATAGTCTTGATCTCCCTGTTCGACACCTCAGCTAGACCATTCGTCTGAGGATGGTAAGGTGTGGCAACACGATGGTCTATACTGAACTCGCTAGCAAGGGCCTTCACCTGGTCGTTGATGAAGTGAGATCCCCCATCAGAAATCAGAACTCATGGAACCCCGAACCGCGTGATGATATGCTTCCTCAAAAATCTGCAAACGGTCCTCGCATCAGCGGCTCGGGTGGGGATAGCCTCCACCCAACGACTCACATAATCAACGGCCAACAGAATGTACTCAAATCCCTGACTCTTAGGGAATGGACCCATGAAATCGATGCCCCATGCGTCAAAAACCTCACAGAAGTGAATGGGCTGCATCGGCATCATATCACGCTATCCACAAGTGCCCATCCTCTAACAGTCAGTACACCTCTTCACGAACTCATCAGAGTCCTTGAAGAGGGTAGGCCACCACAAGCCGGATTGAAGCACTTTCTGTGCCGTTCTCCTCCCAGAATGATGTCCTCCTGCCTCAAGCTTGTGGCAGTAAGTGGGGACGCTATGGTGTTCCTCCTGAGGAATACACCGACGCCAGACGCTATCCCCTCCTTCGTGGTAAAGGATGTGATCCTCCCAGTGGTAGGACTTGGCCCTCGCAAGGAAGGTCTCAAGCCTCTGCCTGGGCCAATCTTGTGGGACTTTCCCAGCAACGAGAAAGTTCACAATATCGGCATACCACGGGAGTGAGGCGATAGCAAGGATCGCCTCATCTGGGAAGGTATCTCGAATAGGATCAATCTGCTCAGAATCCTCAGGCTGCTCTAGTCGGGAGAGATGATCCGCCACCACATTCTTGACTCCATGCTTATCCTTGATCTCAATGTCGAACTCCTGGAGTAGAAGGATCCATCTAGTCAGTCTGGCCTTGGCATCCTTCTTTGCCATGAGGTACTTGATGGCGGTGTGATCTGTAAACAAAGTCACTCTAGATCCAATGATATACGATCTGAACTTATCCAGGGCAAACACTATGGCTAGCATCTCCTTCTCTGTGACCGTATAATTCCGCTGGGCGGAATCCAATGTGCGACTAGCGTAGTGTATGGCAAACAGAACTCCATCCCTCCTCTGTCCCAGCACTGCCCCTACGGCAAAATCGGAGGCGTCCGTCATGATCTCGAATGGGAGAGACCAATCAGGCGGCTGGAGAATAGGAGCCTCAATAACATACTGCTGGAGAGTCGCAAAGGACGAAAGACACTTGTCATCGACAAGGAACTCGGTGTCTTTTGTCAAGAGGTCAGTCAACGGTCGGGCAATCTTGCTGAAATCTTGAATAAACCTCCTATAAAATCCAACGTGCCCCAGGAATGACCGTAGCTGCCTCAAATTGGATGGCGGTGTGAGTTTCCTAATGACATCAACCTTGGCCGGATCAACCTCCATGCCCCTGTTGGAGATGAAGTGGCCAAGCACCGTCCCTTGAGTCACCATGAAGTGACTCTTCTCCCAAGATAGAACCAAATGATACTCAATACATCGCTGGAGTACTCAGTCTAGGCAGTCAAGACAGGAGTCGAATCCGTCGCCGTAGACCGAGAAATCGTCCATGAAGACCTCTAAACACTCCCCTACCATGTCCGAAAATATCGACAGCATGCACCTCTGAAAAGTCGCAGGGGCGTTGCATAACCCAAATGGCATGCGTCGAAAAGCATAAGTGCCGAAGGGACAGGTAAAGGTGGTCTTCTCCTGATCCTTAGGAGCGATGGCCACTTGGTTGTAGCCCGAGTACCCATCCAGGAAGCAATAATGGCTCTTCCCTGCCAGTCTCTCAATGATCTGGTCAATAAAAGGCAGGGGGAAATGGTCCTTCTTGGTGGCTTGGTTGAATCTCCTGTAGTCAACGCAAACCCTCCAAGAGGTGGGTACTCATGTAGCGATCTCCTCTCCCGACTCACTGATCACAGTCGTGATGCCCGTCTTCTTGGGCACCACATGCAAGGGGCTGACCCACTTGGAGTCGGAAATGGGATAAATAAAATCTGCACTCCACCATTTCGATATTTCCTTCATCACAACCTCTCTCAGGTTGGGGTTCAGTCGCCGCTGGAACTCACGCGACGGCTTCGCCCCCTCCTCGAGATAGATATGGTGGGAGCACACTGCTGGACTAATCCCATGGAGATCCGCTACGCTCCATCCGATCGCCTTGCGGTTCTTTTCAAGAACCCCCATCAAACGGGATTCTTGCTCTCCAGTCAACTCGGCGGAGATGATGACTGGGTACATCTCTGGATCGCCCGCAAGGAATCGATACTTCAGCGAAGTAGGGAGCGGCTTCAGCTCTGGAATGCTGGGTGCTGGCAAATCTGGCTGCGGAAGAAACTGAGTGAAAGTTGCTAAGTCTGCCAAATCTGCCTGGGAAAGTGAAAGCGTACTCTCGCAAACTGGATCGGGAGAAGGCTGCTCAACTGCACTGTCTCTGCTTGGCTCTGCATCTACCTCCTCCTTATCTGTAGGCTCAAGTGGACTCATGTCTGGCATCTGATCATAGCAATCGGCCCAATCAGACTCTGAATCCGAGGGATCTGTATCAATCGTGGTGGCATCAGTACCACCAGAAAACAAGGTGGCCTTAGCACCACCATCACTAAACATCGTGTCACGATCAAGGACCGGCTCTGCTGCCTCTACGGTATCATGAACCAGGGCTGTGCTCTCCAGACTCTCCTCTGCTATCATCTCGGCATCAGCTGTATCTGAATATGCGAGGATGGTCTGTGCTGCAGGATCTGCCCAAGCTGCCTCATCGTCTGTGATCACAAAATCACAGTCCTGGTGGATGTCTGGCTCTGTGTCTGTCAGCTGCTCTGAATCTGTACTCGCATCTGAGCGGGCTCTCTCTCTAGCTCTGTAGTCCTCGACCGTCTCTATTTGTATACTCTCGCCCTCGACACGAAAGTACACCTTCCCGCTATCATGATCAGTCACCGCCTTGGCTGTGGCCAAAAACGGACGACCAAGGATGATGGGGGTATCGGCCACTGACTCAGGGATCTCCATGTCCAACACTACGAAGTCCACGGGGAATTTCAGGCCCTGAATCGTGACGATAACATCTCGTAATAACCCCTTCGGCCTCTTGACAGATCGATCAGCGAACTGAAGGACTGTCCTGCTCTGTCGAAGAGTGCCCAACTCGAAGCGGTCGAGAAGGGCTGCCGGAAGAAGGTTAATCGACGATCCGCTATCTAGAAGAGTACGGTCGAACCTCTGCTCACTAATCTGGCATCTGACATACGGGGCCCCTGAATCTGGCCTCTTGGCTGGCAGGCGGTTCTGGATCGCAAAACACGTGGCTTTGGTCAGCACGTGAATCTCTGAAGTGTGGTTCCTCCTCCTCCTCCTGACTGTAGTCCTGTCTCTCAAAGAACGCTGGAGAAGGGGGATGTGCTGCAAAGCCTCCTGGAGGGTCAGCTGGATGTGGAATCGATCAATCATGCTCTGGCTGAACTCCTCAAGCTCTCTCTTTTTCGGATTTTCTTTTTTCTTCCCCTTCCCCATCTGAAGGGCTCAAGGGAAGGGGATCACAGGGTCCTTCTTAGATGAAGGACTAGGAAAAGGGCTAGACGGTTCGACGACCGGATCCACACATACATCATGCACCACAGTGGGACCAGAAGAAACTAAACCTTCTCCTTTATTCAAACCAAAGTTCTGAGATACATCAAGGCGGGGAAAGACAACATCTCTCTCAATACAAATACCGGTGGCCTCAGTACCACCACGGGCTGGCTCTGCTGCTGCTGCTGGTAGACGTCTCGCGGCATCAGTACCGCGGGCTGGCTCGGCTCTACTGGTGGCGTCAGTACCACCTCCTCGAACTGGTGAAGCGACGGCCTCAGTACCGCCGGTGGGATCAGCATCCTTGGTGGCATCAGTGCCACCATCATCATCTGGAGCGACCTCAGTACCGCTCTCCTCCTCCTCATGTGGCGCCTCTGATGTATCCTCGTGGTGAAGCTCAGATGAGGCGCCGCCGCTTGCTGGGGTCCTACCGCTCCTAAGTGTGACAAAATCAGCATCAAATAGATCCGAAGAGGTATCAACAAATGGATCACTAGGAGTGGCAGACTCAGTGTGTACTACCTGCTCAGATTTCCTCTTGAGGTTGTTCGGATTCGGCTCGATCTGGGCTGGAATGGCGACCTTCCCTCTCACCAAGTCCCGCATCTCCTGGCGGAACTCGTCCATCTCCCGTCTGAATGTGGCCTGCTGGTCCGTGAGGAGGCGGGCGATGTCATCCAAAGCGGGGCTCTCGTGGGAACCCGACGGGTAGCCTCTCTGGTACTGAGGCTGCTGGAGCTGCTGCTGATGGTGAGAGGGGTATGAGGAAAGGTGCTGCTGCTGAACTGGGTGAGCCTGCTGCTCACGTCTCCACGACTGTCCCTGCTGCTGATAGGGACGCGGACCGAAGGATGATGGCCGGCGCTGATATGCTGGGGGCTGCTGCTGCTGGTGACCTCTCTGCTGGGAGTACTGCCCTCTCTGATCTGACTGCTGCTGCTGGGGCTGGGCACCACCATTCCCCCACCTGAATCCGGGATGGTCTCGTCGGATCCCAGGCTGGGGGCGGTCATACCAAATCCCGTTGACATCCATCAACGGCTCTGCATCGAAGGGGTCTGGCGGCAGTACTGCCAGAGGCTGATCCGGCTGGTAGACCACCATCTGCATGTCTGGAGATGGTGGGGACTGGTATGTAGGCTGCGGCTGCTGGTACGGCTCCGCCTGTACAAGGTGAACCTGTCTAGGCTGCTGTGAAGAGCTAGAGCGCTGGGACGAGCTGCTGCTGCCGCCGGTATCGCCTCGCGACAGAAGACGGGGCTGTGAAGCCGCCTGTGCCTCCTGGAGACACATGAGCTGGGTCTTCATGTCGCTCAGAACCTGTGCCATCTGTTCCATCTGAGCGATGCTCTGGCACTGCTTCTTCTCAATCAGCTCCATGCGGTCCAACTTCTCGCTGATAATGCCCATGTCCGCAGCGGATGACTCTGCCTGTGCTGCTGCGACTGCGGACGAACTGGATGGACCTGCATCTACCCGTGCTATCCGCTGGTACTGCACGGGTCCTGGCTGCTGTGGCTGGGGTCTCTGAGTATACAACCTGGTCTGGGACATCACCATGTAGTTTTCGGCCATCTCCTCGTAGATGGCCCAGACCTGGTCGTGGTCCTTGGCAAAGTAGGACCCGCTGCAAGAAGCGTTCACCAGACCCTAAAGCTCTGGCGTCAACCCGCTGAAAAAGCTCTGAACTAGGTTCGTCTTGGAGATATCTTGGTGCGGGCATCTGTCTAGGAGCTCTCGAAACCTCTCCCATGCCTCGTGAAACTGCTCGTTGGGGAACATGGAGAAGTTGCTGATCAGGGCCCTCGCTGCATTCGTCCGCCCGAGTGGATAGTACTTGTTCAAGTACTCGGTGCGGAGCTGCTCCCAGGTGTAGACAAACTTCCCTAGATGCTTCAGCCAGGTGGCTGCTCTATCTGCCAGTGAAAAAGGGAAGGCTATCATCCGAATCGTGTCCTGATCCATGTGGCGATCATGGACAGTGCTGCAGATCATCAGAAACTCCTGGAGGTGGAGGTGGGGCTCCTCAGTGGCAAGTTCGTGGAAACGGGGCAGCAACTGCAAGGTGTTCGGGGGGAACTTGAAGTCCCCCACACTATCGCCGACACTACTACCCAATGATGCATCAGAGTCGATCCGGGGCTGTGCAACTCCCGCATCGGTCGTGGTGGTCCTCCTGCCGCGGCGGCTGCCGCTGCGGCAGCGGCGGCTGCTGCTGCTGCGGCTGCTGCGGTTGTAGCCTCTGCATCAGGTATCTCCTCAGGCTCGCTCTGCTCTGAGCCTCGCTCTGCTCTGAGCCTCTCCAACTCTCGCCTCATCTCTATCATGAATGCCCCCTGATCACGTAACTGCTACTGAACTGTCTCGAGTGATGCGATCAGGGTGGAGTTGATCGCCCCCTGGTCTAGTACAAAATGCTGGTCTCCTCGTGGACCTCCGGGGTGATCGCCTGAACTGCCGGCCATGGCGACGTCTGCAAAATCAAATGAGCCCAACTCAGGTGCTGTCAAATCTGCTAATCTCTCCTCGGGCTCATGTCTCTCAATACCAGAAGAAAGGGGGTCGAGGGGGAACAGGGCGGAGTCGTACTCGGGCTCGGAGAGCTGGTCTCGGCTCTCGCGGGCCAACCTAGATGATCGGGTAGACGTGCCCGAAAGCGGTGCAGCCAAAGGCTGCCTAAGAGACCGTCTACCCATCATCTTGATCTGGCGAGTAAGGTGGATGAGATCTGGAGTCAACTATGATCACAAACAAACCCCCGGTTCACCAACGCAACGCGAGCTGAAGACCGTGAAAGTTCGGTCAAATTATCTTGTCTATTTTATTTTGGTGAACACACAAAATATCAGAGCGCTTACGTGACCTGTTAGGATATCCGATGCTATCCCAACCGACTGGCCCGCACGGAAGAGTCGGTAATCAGTCGGGACTAGCACCGGGAGGCTCTACCTAGGGCGCGGGTCACTCTCTCGTGCATCCAAACCATACAATGAGGGGGTTGCTCTCCCCAAGACAAAATTTTTAGGGTGAGCGGTTTTTAAGGTCAATAGTCTTAGCCAGTCCCAATTTTATGGTTTTTCTTTTTAATATTTTTCAAATAAAAACAATCGGCCTAACGAATTTTTCGGTTCTCCTGATTATTTAATCAAAAACAGGGGGGAGAAGTCGAAAAAACCGATGCGCGAGAAATCAATGATGCATGCTGAGATAGAAATGTGTACCTTGTCTCCAGCACTCTACATGCAAGTGATCCGTGCAGAATTTAAATACAGAAAGGAAACTACCTATATGATGCAACGGGAAAACCGAGTCCTAAACGAGCAATTTCTAGCGAAGAACCGTCTAACTAAGTCACTCGCCCTCAATCCAAAGAGTCCGGTCTAGACCCACCCCTCCTCTTCTCGACAGGTCGAGTTCAGGAGTAGCGCTTGACGGGGCAGGCTCGCGGCGCGTAGGCTCTCAGGAAAGCGACTAAGTTATTTTTATTAATGATTTATTAGTAGAACCAATTAACGTTCTATGGGAACAGATAATCAATTAGGTGTGTGGATCCTACTAACTACGGCACAATCACCAGAAAATCCTAAATCTAGGGGCTCGAGCAAAAACCGCATAAACACCGGAAAAGGCAGTAAAAAGAAGAAAGCCGCGTCAAAAACCGCGAAAATCTCCTAAGGGTCCCCCGAGCACACCGGTGCTCGGCGAAATAGACCCGCTAAGTGTCAAGCACAGTTCAAGTCTCTGAATCCCTGTATTATTACAACAATGATAGTCGAATAAATCCTAATCTATCCTCACCCACTCAACTCTCTCTCTCGCTCTCTCCTGCGGCTCCGTGCAGAAGGGAGCCGCCTTCGAGTTTCACGGTTGCGTCGGCTTCTCGAAATCGGCCGCCTCGATCCTCGGGCCCTCGCAAGAAACAGAGACAAGTGGTCAGTCCAAATTATTAGCAAGAAATATCAGCCAAAGATCTACAAAATTCTACACAAAAAGCCGCGAAAATCAAAAAGCCGCGGAAAAGCTCAAAAAGCGACTACTAAGCCGTGCTCCCCGGCAACGACGCCATTCTGATGACACGGAAACCCAAGCGACTAAGGTATAAGGTACAGAAAATAGGTCGTTGCGACCTCAGTCACTCAGAAGTGTCAATCAAGAAAAATGAACCACTCGAAAATATGTCAAATCAATAAAATCACGAAGGAGCGGCCCTGCTATGAGATTAACCTGGTATAGCACCCAGGGTCGAACTCAAGGAGCACGGATTGGTCCAGAGGCCTATGAAGTAGTCAAAATGAATAAAATAAAAGACAAAATATTTTTTAGTGGTTTCTTAATGATTTTTATATATATTTTTTTGGGATTTTTAATATGTGAAGAAAATAAGAAAAGCAAAAACAAGCAAACTTTGACAAATTATTTAATGCATCAAAAGTCAAGCAAAAATTCAAACAAAAATATTTTTATGTTTTTTATGTTTTTTACTGTTTTTGGTGAATTTTTGGAATTTTTATAATGTATATTTTATTTTCTAAAAATCAAACAGTAGCAAAAATGCAAGGTACTGTCCAGCCAGGCCCAAAATCCCTAGATAAAATATCTAAGGACCTCAAAAGAGCCTGGAGGTATTTTTCCTGTAAACTAGGTAAAACAAGGAAAATTTGAGTACCAAAATTATTGTTTTTGGGTTTTTAGATTATTTAATAGAATGTTTAGGAGTTTTTAGGTGTTTTCAGATTTTTATGGTTTTTAAGCAGTGAAAAATAACCAAAATTGGCTAGAAAATCAAGGAACACAAAATAAACAGTACCTAATTTTTATAGAATTTTTAGGGGGGTTTTTAGATTTTTTTGCGGTTTTTAACTCTAGACAGTAGCAAAACTGTAGATTTTTGAATTTTTAAAAATAGCAAATAAACTCAAAAATGTCCTAAAAAATTCTTAAAAATCCTACACCATGGCAGGAGCCATGTATCAAATTTTCATCGAATTTGGAGGTGATTTGATATTTTATTCAAAAATTACAAGAGGGCACTGTGCACAGGGACCAAAGTTCAAATACCCAAAGTTCTGGAGGTCGAGGTGCAATTAATCCAAGAAGTCACGCGCCAAGCGCGTGTCTGGGGCACTCAGGGACCTATATGTAAAGAAAACAAGTCCCGAGGACCTATTGGTAACTTGTACCAAAAGTCCAGGGGGCTAA